>OX030955.1:16551967-16559467 GCA_943735955.1 Piscicola geometra
AATTAAGGATATATATTTTATTTATTTATTTAGTGCTTATTTTATTGTAAAATAGAATTAAATAAACACAAGAGTAGTTAAAGATATCAAACTGTTGTTGAAAAGTCTTATTTTTAATTATTAAAATAAATCAATTAAATAAATAATTTTATAATTTTATTTTAATATATATCAATAAATATATATATATATATATCCGTTAAGCGCTAGATTAATCTTGAATGCAAAGCTGCTGATTACTCTACGAAAACTTTAGTTTTTTGAGGTTTAATTTATACTAATACTTTTTTGAAAATTATTTAAATAGATAAATTAAATTAAATACTATTTTAAATGAATTTATATACAAATAACTTTTATTTATCGATAGTTTGAAACTAAACAAAGAGCAATGCCGAAGATTAATCGGAAAGATGTAAAAAAAGTTGAATTATATAAATTCAATAATTTTTTTATTAAATAATTATAAATAAATAAATATATATATTTAAAAGCGCTAGCTAAATTAGGAATATGAGTCAAAAAGATCAAGTCATTTGAATTTAACAAGCACTAAATTATGTAAATAAGAACTAAATTTTTTAATTTATTTATTTTAAAAATATATTATCTATGTAAACGTTGTTTTCATAGCAACAATGAAATTTAATTAAATAAAAATTGTATTACGATTTGTTTACAAAATCTTTACAACTAATCAGATTCAATTGTAATTTTATATAATAATAATATTTATAATTTATATTAAATTGAATTTAGAATTAGTTACGATAGGATTGATTGATGTTATTGCTCGCGAGAGATTAGATCAAAATATTTAATTGTAAACATATATTTTATTAAAAATGTTGATAAATAATTTAAACTAATAAAATTTAGTATTAAATGGTTATATTTATATTCTTTTATATAAATTAGAATGTAGAATAGGTTGTTAAGATAGATATGATTACATCCCACGCGTGATAACGGATGATGAGAGAATTTTTGAATATATTTCATTAAAAGTGTTTGAAAATTTATTAAATTAATCACATTTTGTATTAAATATTGATATTTATAATATTTTTAATTATTTAGGATGTAGAAAAAGCGCAAATATGATTAAACTCCACGCGAGATAATGGCAGGATGAGGGATAGCGCCACTTGGCTCTAAAGAGCAAAAATACTCGATCTACCCTTTTTCCTTAACTAAGGGGAATGAATAAAGCAAAAAGAACTCCTAATCTCGATAAATAGACGATAAGATCGAAACGAGTTGTTAATACGCTAAGTGAGCGGTCATCGAGGGAGATAGGAGATTCGACGGCGAATGCCGTTGAAAAAACTTGAAAGTCTTAGAAAATTAAAAGTGCTTTTTTTTTAAAAGTAAAAATGACTTGAATGATGTTATAAAATTACTAAGTGCTAAAATTGTGACTAAATAGAAAAAAAGAAGAAAGTTATTTTAACTTTAAGTTGGCAGTCATCGAGGCAGATAGAAGAAGCCTCGGTGAATGCCGTTGAAATGACTTGGAAGAAATATCATCTTAATGACTTGATCAAAAAATCTTTTTAAAGATTTTGATGGAAAGAGACGTATGAGTTAAAGGTTGAGCGAAGAATGTTTGTCTAAAGCAAACAAATCTTTAAAATTTTCAAATCCATCGAGACTGATAGGAGATTCGTCGGTCAATGCCGTTGAATTGCCAACTTGCTAGAAAGTATCTACCCTTTTTCCTTAACTAAGGGGAATGAATAAAGCAAAAAGAACTCCTAATCTCGATAAATAGACGATAAGATCGAAACGAGTTGTTAATACGCTAAGTGAGCGGTCATCGAGGGAGATAGGAGATTCGACGGCGAATGCCGTTGAAAAAACTTGAAAGTCTTAGAAAATTAAAAGTGCTTTTTTTTTAAAAGTAAAAATGACTTGAATGATGTTATAAAATTACTAAGTGCTAAAATTGTGACTAAATAGAAAAAAAGAAGAAAGTTATTTTAACTTTAAGTTGGCAGTCATCGAGGCAGATAGAAGAAGCCTCGGTGAATGCCGTTGAAATGACTTGGAAGAAATATCATCTTAATGACTTGATCAAAAAATCTTTTTAAAGATTTTGATGGAAAGAGACGTATGAGTTAAAGGTTGAGCGAAGAATGTTTGTCTAAAGCAAACAAATCTTTAAAATTTTCAAATCCATCGAGACTGATAGGAGATTCGTCGGTCAATGCCGTTGAATTGCCAACTTGCTAGAAAGTATCTACCCTTTTTCCTTAACTAAGGGGAATGAATAAAGCAAAAAGAACTCCTAATCTCGATAAATAGACGATAAGATCGAAACGAGTTGTTAATACGCTAAGTGAGCGGTCATCGAGGGAGATAGGAGATTCGACGGCGAATGCCGTTGAAAAAACTTGAAAGTCTTAGAAAATTAAAAGTGCTTTTTTTTTAAAAGTAAAAATGACTTGAATGATGTTATAAAATTACTAAGTGCTAAAATTGTGACTAAATAGAAAAAAAGAAGAAAGTTATTTTAACTTTAAGTTGGCAGTCATCGAGGCAGATAGAAGAAGCCTCGGTGAATGCCGTTGAAATGACTTGGAAGAAATATCATCTTAATGACTTGATCAAAAAATCTTTTTAAAGATTTTGATGGAAAGAGACGTATGAGTTAAAGGTTGAGCGAAGAATGTTTGTCTAAAGCAAACAAATCTTTAAAATTTTCAAATCCATCGAGACTGATAGGAGATTCGTCGGTCAATGCCGTTGAATTGCCAACTTGCTAGAAAGTATCTACCCTTTTTCCTTAACTAAGGGGAATGAATAAAGCAAAAAGAACTCCTAATCTCGATAAATAGACGATAAGATCGAAACGAGTTGTTAATACGCTAAGTGAGCGGTCATCGAGGGAGATAGGAGATTCGACGGCGAATGCCGTTGAAAAAACTTGAAAGTCTTAGAAAATTAAAAGTGCTTTTTTTTTAAAAGTAAAAATGACTTGAATGATGTTATAAAATTACTAAGTGCTAAAATTGTGACTAAATAGAAAAAAAGAAGAAAGTTATTTTAACTTTAAGTTGGCAGTCATCGAGGCAGATAGAAGAAGCCTCGGTGAATGCCGTTGAAATGACTTGGAAGAAATATCATCTTAATGACTTGATCAAAAAATCTTTTTAAAGATTTTGATGGAAAGAGACGTATGAGTTAAAGGTTGAGCGAAGAATGTTTGTCTAAAGCAAACAAATCTTTAAAATTTTCAAATCCATCGAGACTGATAGGAGATTCGTCGGTCAATGCCGTTGAATTGCCAACTTGCTAGAAAGTATCTACCCTTTTTCCTTAACTAAGGGGAATGAATAAAGCAAAAAGAACTCCTAATCTCGATAAATAGACGATAAGATCGAAACGAGTTGTTAATACGCTAAGTGAGCGGTCATCGAGGGAGATAGGAGATTCGACGGCGAATGCCGTTGAAAAAACTTGAAAGTCTTAGAAAATTAAAAGTGCTTTTTTTTTAAAAGTAAAAATGACTTGAATGATGTTATAAAATTACTAAGTGCTAAAATTGTGACTAAATAGAAAAAAAGAAGAAAGTTATTTTAACTTTAAGTTGGCAGTCATCGAGGCAGATAGAAGAAGCCTCGGTGAATGCCGTTGAAATGACTTGGAAGAAATATCATCTTAATGACTTGATCAAAAAATCTTTTTAAAGATTTTGATGGAAAGAGACGTATGAGTTAAAGGTTGAGCGAAGAATGTTTGTCTAAAGCAAACAAATCTTTAAAATTTTCAAATCCATCGAGACTGATAGGAGATTCGTCGGTCAATGCCGTTGAATTGCCAACTTGCTAGAAAGTATCTACCCTTTTTCCTTAACTAAGGGGAATGAATAAAGCAAAAAGAACTCCTAATCTCGATAAATAGACGATAAGATCGAAACGAGTTGTTAATACGCTAAGTGAGCGGTCATCGAGGGAGATAGGAGATTCGACGGCGAATGCCGTTGAAAAAACTTGAAAGTCTTAGAAAATTAAAAGTGCTTTTTTTTTAAAAGTAAAAATGACTTGAATGATGTTATAAAATTACTAAGTGCTAAAATTGTGACTAAATAGAAAAAAAGAAGAAAGTTATTTTAACTTTAAGTTGGCAGTCATCGAGGCAGATAGAAGAAGCCTCGGTGAATGCCGTTGAAATGACTTGGAAGAAATATCATCTTAATGACTTGATCAAAAAATCTTTTTAAAGATTTTGATGGAAAGAGACGTATGAGTTAAAGGTTGAGCGAAGAATGTTTGTCTAAAGCAAACAAATCTTTAAAATTTTCAAATCCATCGAGACTGATAGGAGATTCGTCGGTCAATGCCGTTGAATTGCCAACTTGCTAGAAAGTATCTACCCTTTTTCCTTAACTAAGGGGAATGAATAAAGCAAAAAGAACTCCTAATCTCGATAAATAGACGATAAGATCGAAACGAGTTGTTAATACGCTAAGTGAGCGGTCATCGAGGGAGATAGGAGATTCGACGGCGAATGCCGTTGAAAAAACTTGAAAGTCTTAGAAAATTAAAAGTGCTTTTTTTTTAAAAGTAAAAATGACTTGAATGATGTTATAAAATTACTAAGTGCTAAAATTGTGACTAAATAGAAAAAAAGAAGAAAGTTATTTTAACTTTAAGTTGGCAGTCATCGAGGCAGATAGAAGAAGCCTCGGTGAATGCCGTTGAAATGACTTGGAAGAAATATCATCTTAATGACTTGATCAAAAAATCTTTTTAAAGATTTTGATGGAAAGAGACGTATGAGTTAAAGGTTGAGCGAAGAATGTTTGTCTAAAGCAAACAAATCTTTAAAATTTTCAAATCCATCGAGACTGATAGGAGATTCGTCGGTCAATGCCGTTGAATTGCCAACTTGCTAGAAAGTATCTACCCTTTTTCCTTAACTAAGGGGAATGAATAAAGCAAAAAGAACTCCTAATCTCGATAAATAGACGATAAGATCGAAACGAGTTGTTAATACGCTAAGTGAGCGGTCATCGAGGGAGATAGGAGATTCGACGGCGAATGCCGTTGAAAAAACTTGAAAGTCTTAGAAAATTAAAAGTGCTTTTTTTTTAAAAGTAAAAATGACTTGAATGATGTTATAAAATTACTAAGTGCTAAAATTGTGACTAAATAGAAAAAAAGAAGAAAGTTATTTTAACTTTAAGTTGGCAGTCATCGAGGCAGATAGAAGAAGCCTCGGTGAATGCCGTTGAAATGACTTGGAAGAAATATCATCTTAATGACTTGATCAAAAAATCTTTTTAAAGATTTTGATGGAAAGAGACGTATGAGTTAAAGGTTGAGCGAAGAATGTTTGTCTAAAGCAAACAAATCTTTAAAATTTTCAAATCCATCGAGACTGATAGGAGATTCGTCGGTCAATGCCGTTGAATTGCCAACTTGCTAGAAAGTATCTACCCTTTTTCCTTAACTAAGGGGAATGAATAAAGCAAAAAGAACTCCTAATCTCGATAAATAGACGATAAGATCGAAACGAGTTGTTAATACGCTAAGTGAGCGGTCATCGAGGGAGATAGGAGATTCGACGGCGAATGCCGTTGAAAAAACTTGAAAGTCTTAGAAAATTAAAAGTGCTTTTTTTTTAAAAGTAAAAATGACTTGAATGATGTTATAAAATTACTAAGTGCTAAAATTGTGACTAAATAGAAAAAAAGAAGAAAGTTATTTTAACTTTAAGTTGGCAGTCATCGAGGCAGATAGAAGAAGCCTCGGTGAATGCCGTTGAAATGACTTGGAAGAAATATCATCTTAATGACTTGATCAAAAAATCTTTTTAAAGATTTTGATGGAAAGAGACGTATGAGTTAAAGGTTGAGCGAAGAATGTTTGTCTAAAGCAAACAAATCTTTAAAATTTTCAAATCCATCGAGACTGATAGGAGATTCGTCGGTCAATGCCGTTGAATTGCCAACTTGCTAGAAAGTATCTACCCTTTTTCCTTAACTAAGGGGAATGAATAAAGCAAAAAGAACTCCTAATCTCGATAAATAGACGATAAGATCGAAACGAGTTGTTAATACGCTAAGTGAGCGGTCATCGAGGGAGATAGGAGATTCGACGGCGAATGCCGTTGAAAAAACTTGAAAGTCTTAGAAAATTAAAAGTGCTTTTTTTGTAAAAGTAAAAATGACTTGAATGATGTTATAAAATTACTAAGTGCTAAAATTGTGACTAAATAGAAAAAAAGAAGAAAGTTATTTTAACTTTAAGTTGGCAGTCATCGAGGCAGATAGAAGAAGCCTCGGTGAATGCCGTTGAAATGACTTGGAAGAAATATCATCTTAATGACTTGATCAAAAAATCTTTTTAAAGATTTTGATGGAAAGAGACGTATGAGTTAAAGGTTGAGCGAAGAATGTTTGTCTAAAGCAAACAAATCTTTAAAATTTTCAAATCCATCGAGACTGATAGGAGATTCGTCGGTCAATGCCGTTGAATTGCCAACTTGCTAGAAAGTATCTACCCTTTTTCCTTAACTAAGGGGAATGAATAAAGCAAAAAGAACTCCTAATCTCGATAAATAGACGATAAGATCGAAACGAGTTGTTAATACGCTAAGTGAGCGGTCATCGAGGGAGATAGGAGATTCGACGGCGAATGCCGTTGAAAAAACTTGAAAGTCTTAGAAAATTAAAAGTGCTTTTTTTTTAAAAGTAAAAATGACTTGAATGATGTTATAAAATTACTAAGTGCTAAAATTGTGACTAAATAGAAAAAAAGAAGAAAGTTATTTTAACTTTAAGTTGGCAGTCATCGAGGCAGATAGAAGAAGCCTCGGTGAATGCCGTTGAAATGACTTGGAAGAAATATCATCTTAATGACTTGATCAAAAAAATCTTTTTAAAGATTTTGATGGAAAGAGACGTTGGAGTTAAAGGTTGAGCGAAGAATGTTTGTCTAAAGCAAACAAATCTTTAAAATTTTCAAATCCATCGAGACTGATAGGTGATTCGTCGGCGAATGCCGTTGAAAAAACTTGAAAGTCTTAGAAAATTAAAAGTGCTTTTTTTTTAAAAGTAAAAATGACTTGAATGATGTTATAAAATTACTAAGTGCTAAAATTGTGACTAAATAGAAAAAAAGAAGAAAGTTATTTTAACTTTAAGTTGGCAGTCATCGAGGCAGATAGAAGAAGCCTCGGTGAATGCCGTTGAAATGACTTGGAAGAAATATCATCTTAATGACTTGATCAAAAAATCTTTTTAAAGATTTTGATGGAAAGAGACGTATGAGTTAAAGGTTGAGCGAAGAATGTTTGTCTAAAGCAAACAAATCTTTAAAATTTTCAAATCCATCGAGACTGATAGGAGATTCGTCGGTCAATGCCGTTGAATTGCCAACTTGCTAGAAAGTATCTACCCTTTTTCCTTAACTAAGGGGAATGAATAAAGCAAAAAGAACTCCTAATCTCGATAAATAGACGATAAGATCGAAACGAGTTGTTAATACGCTA
>OX030955.1:16569467-16571967 GCA_943735955.1 Piscicola geometra
TGCCGTTGAATTGCCAACTTGCTAGAAAGTATCGGCAGTGAAGGGAGTGGGGGGAGGGGGGGGGGCAGGGATAATTACGCGAAGAATGTTTGTCTAAAGCAAACAAATCTTCGAGTCAAGAGGCTTAGTCTCAACAGATCGCAGAGAAATACTGCTCTACTGAGTACGACACCCCGACTCAAAACTAGGTCGTTTACGAATGATTTGGCACCTCCACATCGTCTAGTGAATAAATGATATTATTGAAGCACTCGGACGCAAGGTAAGCGTCCGAAAAGAGCTTTTTGCTGTGGCTTAACCACCTTCGAAGCCGAGGAGCCGGTCGTTCGAAGAGTATTGATGCCTTTCGAGGCGGAAGCGCTAACAGTATCGTTGTATATTTGGAAAGGATTCTGACTTAGAAGCGTTCAGTCATAATCCTGCAGACGGTAGCTTCGCACCATTGGCTTATCAGCCAAGCACATGAACCAAATGTCTGAACCTGCGGTTCCTCTCGTACTGAGCACGATTACCATAGCAACGACGTAGTCATTAGTAGGGTAAAACTAACCTGTCTCACGACGGTCTAAACCCAGCTCACGTTCCCTGTTAGTGGGTGAACAATCCAACGCTTGGTGAATTCTGCTTCACAATGATAGGAAGAGCCGACATCGAAGGATCAAAAAGCAACGTCGCTATGAACGCTTGGCTGCCACAAGCCAGTTATCCCTGTGGTAACTTTTCTGACACCTCTTGCTTAAAACTCCTAAATAATCAAAAGGATCGATAGGCCATGCTTTCACAGTCTGTATTCGTACTGAAAATCAAAATCAAGCGAGCTTTTGCCCTTTTACTCTACGCGAGGTTTCCGTCCTCGCTGAGCTCGCCTTAGGACACCTGCGTTACCTTTTGACAGATGTACCGCCCCAGTCAAACTCCCCGCCTGACACTGTCTTCCGAGCGGGTCGCCAGCTGACCAACGACACGCGAACGCACCGAGAGCCATACGCCAGGCTTACTGCTAGAATACGTGAGACAGGTTAGTTTTACCCTACTAATGACTACGTCGTTGCTATGGTAATCGTGCTCAGTACGAGAGGAACCGCAGGTTCAGACATTTGGTTCATGTGCTTGGCTGATAAGCCAATGGTGCGAAGCTACCGTCTGCAGGATTATGACTGAACGCTTCTAAGTCAGAATCCTTTCCAAATATACAACGATACTGTTAGCGCTTCCGCCTCGAAAGGCATCAATACTCTTCGAACGACCGGCTCCTCGGCTTCGAAGGTGGTTAAGCCACAGCAAAAAGCTCTTTTCGGACGCTTACCTTGCGTCCGAGTGCTTCAATAATATCATTTATTCACTAGACGATGTGGAGGTGCCAAATCATTCGTAAACGACCTAGTTTTGAGTCGGGGTGTCGTACTCAGTAGAGCAGTATTTCTCTGCGATCTGTTGAGACTAAGCCTCTTGACTCGAAGATTTGTTTGCTTTAGACAAACATTCTTCGCGTAATTATCCCTGCCCCCCCCCCTCCCCCCACTCCCTTCACTGCCGATACTTTCTAGCAAGTTGGCAATTCAACGGCATTGACCGACGAATCTCCTATCAGTCTCGATGGATTTGAAAATTTTAAAGATTTGTTTGCTTTAGACAAACATTCTTCGCTCAACCTTTAACTCATACGTCTCTTTCCATCAAAATCTTTAAAAAGATTTTTTTGATCAAGTCATTAAGATGATATTTCTTCCAAGTCATTTCAACGGCATTCACCGATGCTTCTTCTATCTGCCTCGATGACTGCCAACTTAAAGTTAAAATAACTTTCTTCTTTTTTTCTATTTAGTCACAATTTTAGCACTTAGTAATTTTATAACATCATTCAAGTCATTTTTACTTTTTAAAAAAAAGCACTTTTAATTTTCTAAGACTTTCAAGTTTTTTCAACGGCATTCGCCGTCGAATCTCCTATCTCCCTCGATGACCGCTCACTTAGCGTATTAACAACTCGTTTCGATCTTATCGTCTATTTATCGAGATTAGGAGTTCTTTTTGCTTTATTCATTCCCCTTAGTTAAGGAAAAAGGGTAGATCGAGTATTTTTGCTCTTTAGAGCCAAGTGGCGCTATCCCTCATCCTGCCATTATCTCGCGTGGAGTTGCGCTTTTTCTACATCCTAAATAATTAAAAATATTATAAATATCAATATTTAATACAAAATGTGATTAATTTAATAAATTTTCAAACACTTTTAATGAAATATATTCAAAAATTCTCTCATCATCCGTTATCACGCGTGGGATGTAATCATATCTATCTTAACAACCTATTCTACATTCTAATTTATATAAAAGAATATAAATATAACCATTTAATACTAAATTTTATTAGTTTAAATTATTTATCAACATTTTTAATAAAATATATGTTTACAATTAAATATTTTGATCTAATCTCTCGCGAGCAATAACATCAATCAATCCTATCGTAACTAATTCTAAATTCAATTTAATATAAATTA
>OX030955.1:16576967-16579467 GCA_943735955.1 Piscicola geometra
GCGATTCGGTCGGTAGCCTGTCTGACCCGTCTTGAAACACGGACCAAGGAGTCTAACACGTGCGCGAGTCTCAGGGTCGTACTTTATTATCTTGAGTTTCGAAGCATGCCTATACCTATAGAATATACAAGAGTTAACTAGCGTGAGACATCGAGTTTCAATTTTTGTGAAACGAATATAAGGCCGTATAAGAGACGATAAGAATGAAACAATTTTATTTTAACAAATATTTTCAAAAAAGTATGAAAAAATACAAATTTAATACAAATTTGAACGAAATTAAGGATATATATTTTATTTATTTATTTAGTGCTTATTTTATTGTAAAATAGAATTAAATAAACACAAGAGTAGTTAAAGATATCAAACTGTTGTTGAAAAGTCTTATTTTTAATTATTAAAATAAATCAATTAAATAAATAATTTTATAATTTTATTTTAATATATATCAATAAATATATATATATATATATCCGTTAAGCGCTAGATTAATCTTGAATGCAAAGCTGCTGATTACTCTACGAAAACTTTAGTTTTTTGAGGTTTAATTTATACTAATACTTTTTTGAAAATTATTTAAATAGATAAATTAAATTAAATACTATTTTAAATGAATTTATATACAAATAACTTTTATTTATCGATAGTTTGAAACTAAACAAAGAGCAATGCCGAAGATTAATCGGAAAGATGTAAAAAAAGTTGAATTATATAAATTCAATAATTTTTTTATTAAATAATTATAAATAAATAAATATATATATTTAAAAGCGCTAGCTAAATTAGGAATATGAGTCAAAAAGATCAAGTCATTTGAATTTAACAAGCACTAAATTATGTAAATAAGAACTAAATTTTTTAATTTATTTATTTTAAAAATATATTATCTATGTAAACGTTGTTTTCATAGCAACAATGAAATTTAATTAAATAAAAATTGTATTACGATTTGTTTACAAAATCTTTACAACTAATCAGATTCAATTGTAATTTTATATAATAATAATATTTATAATTTATATTAAATTGAATTTAGAATTAGTTACGATAGGATTGATTGATGTTATTGCTCGCGAGAGATTAGATCAAAATATTTAATTGTAAACATATATTTTATTAAAAATGTTGATAAATAATTTAAACTAATAAAATTTAGTATTAAATGGTTATATTTATATTCTTTTATATAAATTAGAATGTAGAATAGGTTGTTAAGATAGATATGATTACATCCCACGCGTGATAACGGATGATGAGAGAATTTTTGAATATATTTCATTAAAAGTGTTTGAAAATTTATTAAATTAATCACATTTTGTATTAAATATTGATATTTATAATATTTTTAATTATTTAGGATGTAGAAAAAGCGCAAATATGATTAAACTCCACGCGAGATAATGGCAGGATGAGGGATAGCGCCACTTGGCTCTAAAGAGCAAAAATACTCGATCTACCCTTTTTCCTTAACTAAGGGGAATGAATAAAGCAAAAAGAACTCCTAATCTCGATAAATAGACGATAAGATCGAAACGAGTTGTTAATACGCTAAGTGAGCGGTCATCGAGGGAGATAGGAGATTCGACGGCGAATGCCGTTGAAAAAACTTGAAAGTCTTAGAAAATTAAAAGTGCTTTTTTTTTAAAAGTAAAAATGACTTGAATGATGTTATAAAATTACTAAGTGCTAAAATTGTGACTAAATAGAAAAAAAGAAGAAAGTTATTTTAACTTTAAGTTGGCAGTCATCGAGGCAGATAGAAGAAGCCTCGGTGAATGCCGTTGAAATGACTTGGAAGAAATATCATCTTAATGACTTGATCAAAAAATCTTTTTAAAGATTTTGATGGAAAGAGACGTATGAGTTAAAGGTTGAGCGAAGAATGTTTGTCTAAAGCAAACAAATCTTTAAAATTTTCAAATCCATCGAGACTGATAGGAGATTCGTCGGTCAATGCCGTTGAATTGCCAACTTGCTAGAAAGTATCTACCCTTTTTCCTTAACTAAGGGGAATGAATAAAGCAAAAAGAACTCCTAATCTCGATAAATAGACGATAAGATCGAAACGAGTTGTTAATACGCTAAGTGAGCGGTCATCGAGGGAGATAGGAGATTCGACGGCGAATGCCGTTGAAAAAACTTGAAAGTCTTAGAAAATTAAAAGTGCTTTTTTTTTAAAAGTAAAAATGACTTGAATGATGTTATAAAATTACTAAGTGCTAAAATTGTGACTAAATAGAAAAAAAGAAGAAAGTTATTTTAACTTTAAGTTGGCAGTCATCGAGGCAGATAGAAGAAGCCTCGGTGAATGCCGTTGAAATGACTTGGAAGAAATATCATCTTAATGACTTGATCAAAAAATCTTTTTAAAGATTTTGATGGAAAGAGACGTATGAGTTAAAGGTTGAGCGAAGAATGTTTGTCTAAAGCAAACAAATCTTTAAAATTTTCAAATCCATCGAGACTGATAGGAGATTCGTCGGTCAATGCCGTTGAATTG
>OX030955.1:16596967-16606967 GCA_943735955.1 Piscicola geometra
GACCCAAGCCGATGAAGGCATGTTTTCTCGCGCATTCGACCGGAGCGGTGAGGATCTCGGCCTAGCGTGGAATTTCATTGTCGGTGAAAAATTTTTAAAAATAAAAATTTTTAAAAATCTTTCGTTCAATTATGAGACAAATCTCAAAATAAGTTCATTTGACAAGAGTTGCCATTTGAAACTTTATTATCTTGAGTTTCGAAGCATGCCTATACCTATAGAATATACAAGAGTTAACTAGCGTGAGACATCGAGTTTCAATTTTTGTGAAACGAATATAAGGCCGTATAAGAGACGATAAGAATGAAACAATTTTATTTTAACAAATATTTTCAAAAAAGTATGAAAAAATACAAATTTAATACAAATTTGAACGAAATTAAGGATATATATTTTATTTATTTATTTAGTGCTTATTTTATTGTAAAATAGAATTAAATAAACACAAGAGTAGTTAAAGATATCAAACTGTTGTTGAAAAGTCTTATTTTTAATTATTAAAATAAATCAATTAAATAAATAATTTTATAATTTTATTTTAATATATATCAATAAATATATATATATATATATCCGTTAAGCGCTAGATTAATCTTGAATGCAAAGCTGCTGATTACTCTACGAAAACTTTAGTTTTTTGAGGTTTAATTTATACTAATACTTTTTTGAAAATTATTTAAATAGATAAATTAAATTAAATACTATTTTAAATGAATTTATATACAAATAACTTTTATTTATCGATAGTTTGAAACTAAACAAAGAGCAATGCCGAAGATTAATCGGAAAGATGTAAAAAAAGTTGAATTATATAAATTCAATAATTTTTTTATTAAATAATTATAAATAAATAAATATATATATTTAAAAGCGCTAGCTAAATTAGGAATATGAGTCAAAAAGATCAAGTCATTTGAATTTAACAAGCACTAAATTATGTAAATAAGAACTAAATTTTTTAATTTATTTATTTTAAAAATATATTATCTATGTAAACGTTGTTTTCATAGCAACAATGAAATTTAATTAAATAAAAATTGTATTACGATTTGTTTACAAAATCTTTACAACTAATCAGATTCAATTGTAATTTTATATAATAATAATATTTATAATTTATATTAAATTGAATTTAGAATTAGTTACGATAGGATTGATTGATGTTATTGCTCGCGAGAGATTAGATCAAAATATTTAATTGTAAACATATATTTTATTAAAAATGTTGATAAATAATTTAAACTAATAAAATTTAGTATTAAATGGTTATATTTATATTCTTTTATATAAATTAGAATGTAGAATAGGTTGTTAAGATAGATATGATTACATCCCACGCGTGATAACGGATGATGAGAGAATTTTTGAATATATTTCATTAAAAGTGTTTGAAAATTTATTAAATTAATCACATTTTGTATTAAATATTGATATTTATAATATTTTTAATTATTTAGGATGTAGAAAAAGCGCAAATATGATTAAACTCCACGCGAGATAATGGCAGGATGAGGGATAGCGCCACTTGGCTCTAAAGAGCAAAAATACTCGATCTACCCTTTTTCCTTAACTAAGGGGAATGAATAAAGCAAAAAGAACTCCTAATCTCGATAAATAGACGATAAGATCGAAACGAGTTGTTAATACGCTAAGTGAGCGGTCATCGAGGGAGATAGGAGATTCGACGGCGAATGCCGTTGAAAAAACTTGAAAGTCTTAGAAAATTAAAAGTGCTTTTTTTTTAAAAGTAAAAATGACTTGAATGATGTTATAAAATTACTAAGTGCTAAAATTGTGACTAAATAGAAAAAAAGAAGAAAGTTATTTTAACTTTAAGTTGGCAGTCATCGAGGCAGATAGAAGAAGCCTCGGTGAATGCCGTTGAAATGACTTGGAAGAAATATCATCTTAATGACTTGATCAAAAAATCTTTTTAAAGATTTTGATGGAAAGAGACGTATGAGTTAAAGGTTGAGCGAAGAATGTTTGTCTAAAGCAAACAAATCTTTAAAATTTTCAAATCCATCGAGACTGATAGGAGATTCGTCGGTCAATGCCGTTGAATTGCCAACTTGCTAGAAAGTATCTACCCTTTTTCCTTAACTAAGGGGAATGAATAAAGCAAAAAGAACTCCTAATCTCGATAAATAGACGATAAGATCGAAACGAGTTGTTAATACGCTAAGTGAGCGGTCATCGAGGGAGATAGGAGATTCGACGGCGAATGCCGTTGAAAAAACTTGAAAGTCTTAGAAAATTAAAAGTGCTTTTTTTTTAAAAGTAAAAATGACTTGAATGATGTTATAAAATTACTAAGTGCTAAAATTGTGACTAAATAGAAAAAAAGAAGAAAGTTATTTTAACTTTAAGTTGGCAGTCATCGAGGCAGATAGAAGAAGCCTCGGTGAATGCCGTTGAAATGACTTGGAAGAAATATCATCTTAATGACTTGATCAAAAAATCTTTTTAAAGATTTTGATGGAAAGAGACGTATGAGTTAAAGGTTGAGCGAAGAATGTTTGTCTAAAGCAAACAAATCTTTAAAATTTTCAAATCCATCGAGACTGATAGGAGATTCGTCGGTCAATGCCGTTGAATTGCCAACTTGCTAGAAAGTATCTACCCTTTTTCCTTAACTAAGGGGAATGAATAAAGCAAAAAGAACTCCTAATCTCGATAAATAGACGATAAGATCGAAACGAGTTGTTAATACGCTAAGTGAGCGGTCATCGAGGGAGATAGGAGATTCGACGGCGAATGCCGTTGAAAAAACTTGAAAGTCTTAGAAAATTAAAAGTGCTTTTTTTTTAAAAGTAAAAATGACTTGAATGATGTTATAAAATTACTAAGTGCTAAAATTGTGACTAAATAGAAAAAAAGAAGAAAGTTATTTTAACTTTAAGTTGGCAGTCATCGAGGCAGATAGAAGAAGCCTCGGTGAATGCCGTTGAAATGACTTGGAAGAAATATCATCTTAATGACTTGATCAAAAAATCTTTTTAAAGATTTTGATGGAAAGAGACGTATGAGTTAAAGGTTGAGCGAAGAATGTTTGTCTAAAGCAAACAAATCTTTAAAATTTTCAAATCCATCGAGACTGATAGGAGATTCGTCGGTCAATGCCGTTGAATTGCCAACTTGCTAGAAAGTATCTACCCTTTTTCCTTAACTAAGGGGAATGAATAAAGCAAAAAGAACTCCTAATCTCGATAAATAGACGATAAGATCGAAACGAGTTGTTAATACGCTAAGTGAGCGGTCATCGAGGGAGATAGGAGATTCGACGGCGAATGCCGTTGAAAAAACTTGAAAGTCTTAGAAAATTAAAAGTGCTTTTTTTTTAAAAGTAAAAATGACTTGAATGATGTTATAAAATTACTAAGTGCTAAAATTGTGACTAAATAGAAAAAAAGAAGAAAGTTATTTTAACTTTAAGTTGGCAGTCATCGAGGCAGATAGAAGAAGCCTCGGTGAATGCCGTTGAAATGACTTGGAAGAAATATCATCTTAATGACTTGATCAAAAAATCTTTTTAAAGATTTTGATGGAAAGAGACGTATGAGTTAAAGGTTGAGCGAAGAATGTTTGTCTAAAGCAAACAAATCTTTAAAATTTTCAAATCCATCGAGACTGATAGGAGATTCGTCGGTCAATGCCGTTGAATTGCCAACTTGCTAGAAAGTATCTACCCTTTTTCCTTAACTAAGGGGAATGAATAAAGCAAAAAGAACTCCTAATCTCGATAAATAGACGATAAGATCGAAACGAGTTGTTAATACGCTAAGTGAGCGGTCATCGAGGGAGATAGGAGATTCGACGGCGAATGCCGTTGAAAAAACTTGAAAGTCTTAGAAAATTAAAAGTGCTTTTTTTTTAAAAGTAAAAATGACTTGAATGATGTTATAAAATTACTAAGTGCTAAAATTGTGACTAAATAGAAAAAAAGAAGAAAGTTATTTTAACTTTAAGTTGGCAGTCATCGAGGCAGATAGAAGAAGCCTCGGTGAATGCCGTTGAAATGACTTGGAAGAAATATCATCTTAATGACTTGATCAAAAAATCTTTTTAAAGATTTTGATGGAAAGAGACGTATGAGTTAAAGGTTGAGCGAAGAATGTTTGTCTAAAGCAAACAAATCTTTAAAATTTTCAAATCCATCGAGACTGATAGGAGATTCGTCGGTCAATGCCGTTGAATTGCCAACTTGCTAGAAAGTATCTACCCTTTTTCCTTAACTAAGGGGAATGAATAAAGCAAAAAGAACTCCTAATCTCGATAAATAGACGATAAGATCGAAACGAGTTGTTAATACGCTAAGTGAGCGGTCATCGAGGGAGATAGGAGATTCGACGGCGAATGCCGTTGAAAAAACTTGAAAGTCTTAGAAAATTAAAAGTGCTTTTTTTTTAAAAGTAAAAATGACTTGAATGATGTTATAAAATTACTAAGTGCTAAAATTGTGACTAAATAGAAAAAAAGAAGAAAGTTATTTTAACTTTAAGTTGGCAGTCATCGAGGCAGATAGAAGAAGCCTCGGTGAATGCCGTTGAAATGACTTGGAAGAAATATCATCTTAATGACTTGATCAAAAAATCTTTTTAAAGATTTTGATGGAAAGAGACGTATGAGTTAAAGGTTGAGCGAAGAATGTTTGTCTAAAGCAAACAAATCTTTAAAATTTTCAAATCCATCGAGACTGATAGGAGATTCGTCGGTCAATGCCGTTGAATTGCCAACTTGCTAGAAAGTATCTACCCTTTTTCCTTAACTAAGGGGAATGAATAAAGCAAAAAGAACTCCTAATCTCGATAAATAGACGATAAGATCGAAACGAGTTGTTAATACGCTAAGTGAGCGGTCATCGAGGGAGATAGGAGATTCGACGGCGAATGCCGTTGAAAAAACTTGAAAGTCTTAGAAAATTAAAAGTGCTTTTTTTGTAAAAGTAAAAATGACTTGAATGATGTTATAAAATTACTAAGTGCTAAAATTGTGACTAAATAGAAAAAAAGAAGAAAGTTATTTTAACTTTAAGTTGGCAGTCATCGAGGCAGATAGAAGAAGCCTCGGTGAATGCCGTTGAAATGACTTGGAAGAAATATCATCTTAATGACTTGATCAAAAAATCTTTTTAAAGATTTTGATGGAAAGAGACGTATGAGTTAAAGGTTGAGCGAAGAATGTTTGTCTAAAGCAAACAAATCTTTAAAATTTTCAAATCCATCGAGACTGATAGGAGATTCGTCGGTCAATGCCGTTGAATTGCCAACTTGCTAGAAAGTATCTACCCTTTTTCCTTAACTAAGGGGAATGAATAAAGCAAAAAGAACTCCTAATCTCGATAAATAGACGATAAGATCGAAACGAGTTGTTAATACGCTAAGTGAGCGGTCATCGAGGGAGATAGGAGATTCGACGGCGAATGCCGTTGAAAAAACTTGAAAGTCTTAGAAAATTAAAAGTGCTTTTTTTTTAAAAGTAAAAATGACTTGAATGATGTTATAAAATTACTAAGTGCTAAAATTGTGACTAAATAGAAAAAAAGAAGAAAGTTATTTTAACTTTAAGTTGGCAGTCATCGAGGCAGATAGAAGAAGCCTCGGTGAATGCCGTTGAAATGACTTGGAAGAAATATCATCTTAATGACTTGATCAAAAAAATCTTTTTAAAGATTTTGATGGAAAGAGACGTTGGAGTTAAAGGTTGAGCGAAGAATGTTTGTCTAAAGCAAACAAATCTTTAAAATTTTCAAATCCATCGAGACTGATAGGTGATTCGTCGGCGAATGCCGTTGAAAAAACTTGAAAGTCTTAGAAAATTAAAAGTGCTTTTTTTTTAAAAGTAAAAATGACTTGAATGATGTTATAAAATTACTAAGTGCTAAAATTGTGACTAAATAGAAAAAAAGAAGAAAGTTATTTTAACTTTAAGTTGGCAGTCATCGAGGCAGATAGAAGAAGCCTCGGTGAATGCCGTTGAAATGACTTGGAAGAAATATCATCTTAATGACTTGATCAAAAAATCTTTTTAAAGATTTTGATGGAAAGAGACGTATGAGTTAAAGGTTGAGCGAAGAATGTTTGTCTAAAGCAAACAAATCTTTAAAATTTTCAAATCCATCGAGACTGATAGGAGATTCGTCGGTCAATGCCGTTGAATTGCCAACTTGCTAGAAAGTATCTACCCTTTTTCCTTAACTAAGGGGAATGAATAAAGCAAAAAGAACTCCTAATCTCGATAAATAGACGATAAGATCGAAACGAGTTGTTAATACGCTAAGTGAGCGGTCATCGAGGGAGATAGGAGATTCGACGGCGAATGCCGTTGAAAAAACTTGAAAGTCTTAGAAAATTAAAAGTGCTTTTTTTTTAAAAGTAAAAATGACTTGAATGATGTTATAAAATTACTAAGTGCTAAAATTGTGACTAAATAGAAAAAAAGAAGAAAGTTATTTTAACTTTAAGTTGGCAGTCATCGAGGCAGATAGAAGAAGCCTCGGTGAATGCCGTTGAAATGACTTGGAAGAAATATCATCTTAATGACTTGATCAAAAAATCTTTTTAAAGATTTTGATGGAAAGAGACGTATGAGTTAAAGGTTGAGCGAAGAATGTTTGTCTAAAGCAAACAAATCTTTAAAATTTTCAAATCCATCGAGACTGATAGGAGATTCGTCGGTCAATGCCGTTGAATTGCCAACTTGCTAGAAAGTATCTACCCTTTTTCCTTAACTAAGGGGAATGAATAAAGCAAAAAGAACTCCTAATCTCGATAAATAGACGATAAGATCGAAACGAGTTGTTAATACGCTAAGTGAGCGGTCATCGAGGGAGATAGGAGATTCGACGGCGAATGCCGTTGAAAAAACTTGAAAGTCTTAGAAAATTAAAAGTGCTTTTTTTTAAAAAGTAAAAATGACTTGAATGATGTTATAAAATTACTAAGTGCTAAAATTGTGACTAAATAGAAAAAAAGAAGAAAGTTATTTTAACTTTAAGTTGGCAGTCATCGAGGCAGATAGAAGAAGCATCGGTGAATGCCGTTGAAATGACTTGGAAGAAATATCATCTTAATGACTTGATCAAAAAAATCTTTTTAAAGATTTTGATGGAAAGAGACGTATGAGTTAAAGGTTGAGCGAAGAATGTTTGTCTAAAGCAAACAAATCTTTAAAATTTTCAAATCCATCGAGACTGATAGGAGATTCGTCGGTCAATGCCGTTGAATTGCCAACTTGCTAGAAAGTATCTACCCTTTTTCCTTAACTAAGGGGAATGAATAAAGCAAAAAGAACTCCTAATCTCGATAAATAGACGATAAGATCGAAACGAGTTGTTAATACGCTAAGTGAGCGGTCATCGAGGGAGATAGGAGATTCGACGGCGAATGCCGTTGAAAAAACTTGAAAGTCTTAGAAAATTAAAAGTGCTTTTTTTTTAAAAGTAAAAATGACTTGAATGATGTTATAAAATTACTAAGTGCTAAAATTGTGACTAAATAGAAAAAAAGAAGAAAGTTATTTTAACTTTAAGTTGGCAGTCATCGAGGCAGATAGAAGAAGCCTCGGTGAATGCCGTTGAAATGACTTGGAAGAAATATCATCTTAATGACTTGATCAAAAAATCTTTTTAAAGATTTTGATGGAAAGAGACGTATGAGTTAAAGGTTGAGCGAAGAATGTTTGTCTAAAGCAAACAAATCTTTAAAATTTTCAAATCCATCGAGACTGATAGGAGATTCGTCGGTCAATGCCGTTGAATTGCCAACTTGCTAGAAAGTATCTACCCTTTTTCCTTAACTAAGGGGAATGAATAAAGCAAAAAGAACTCCTAATCTCGATAAATAGACGATAAGATCGAAACGAGTTGTTAATACGCTAAGTGAGCGGTCATCGAGGGAGATAGGAGATTCGACGGCGAATGCCGTTGAAAAAACTTGAAAGTCTTAGAAAATTAAAAGTGCTTTTTTTTTAAAAGTAAAAATGACTTGAATGATGTTATAAAATTACTAAGTGCTAAAATTGTGACTAAATAGAAAAAAAGAAGAAAGTTATTTTAACTTTAAGTTGGCAGTCATCGAGGCAGATAGAAGAAGCCTCGGTGAATGCCGTTGAAATGACTTGGAAGAAATATCATCTTAATGACTTGATCAAAAAATCTTTTTAAAGATTTTGATGGAAAGAGACGTATGAGTTAAAGGTTGAGCGAAGAATGTTTGTCTAAAGCAAACAAATCTTTAAAATTTTCAAATCCATCGAGACTGATAGGAGATTCGTCGGTCAATGCCGTTGAATTGCCAACTTGCTAGAAAGTATCTACCCTTTTTCCTTAACTAAGGGGAATGAATAAAGCAAAAAGAACTCCTAATCTCGATAAATAGACGATAAGATCGAAACGAGTTGTTAATACGCTAAGTGAGCGGTCATCGAGGGAGATAGGAGATTCGACGGCGAATGCCGTTGAAAAAACTTGAAAGTCTTAGAAAATTAAAAGTGCTTTTTTTGTAAAAGTAAAAATGACTTGAATGATGTTATAAAATTACTAAGTGCTAAAATTGTGACTAAATAGAAAAAAAGAAGAAAGTTATTTTAACTTTAAGTTGGCAGTCATCGAGGCAGATAGAAGAAGCCTCGGTGAATGCCGTTGAAATGACTTGGAAGAAATATCATCTTAATGACTTGATCAAAAAATCTTTTTAAAGATTTTGATGGAAAGAGACGTATGAGTTAAAGGTTGAGCGAAGAATGTTTGTCTAAAGCAAACAAATCTTTAAAATTTTCAAATCCATCGAGACTGATAGGAGATTCGTCGGTCAATGCCGTTGAATTGCCAACTTGCTAGAAAGTATCTACCCTTTTTCCTTAACTAAGGGGAATGAATAAAGCAAAAAGAACTCCTAATCTCGATAAATAGACGATAAGATCGAAACGAGTTGTTAATACGCTAAGTGAGCGGTCATCGAGGGAGATAGGAGATTCGACGGCGAATGCCGTTGAAAAAACTTGAAAGTCTTAGAAAATTAAAAGTGCTTTTTTTTTAAAAGTAAAAATGACTTGAATGATGTTATAAAATTACTAAGTGCTAAAATTGTGACTAAATAGAAAAAAAGAAGAAAGTTATTTTAACTTTAAGTTGGCAGTCATCGAGGCAGATAGAAGAAGCCTCGGTGAATGCCGTTGAAATGACTTGGAAGAAATATCATCTTAATGACTTGATCAAAAAAATCTTTTTAAAGATTTTGATGGAAAGAGACGTTGGAGTTAAAGGTTGAGCGAAGAATGTTTGTCTAAAGCAAACAAATCTTTAAAATTTTCAAATCCATCGAGACTGATAGGTGATTCGTCGGCGAATGCCGTTGAAAAAACTTGAAAGTCTTAGAAAATTAAAAGTGCTTTTTTTTTAAAAGTAAAAATGACTTGAATGATGTTATAAAATTACTAAGTGCTAAAATTGTGACTAAATAGAAAAAAAGAAGAAAGTTATTTTAACTTTAAGTTGGCAGTCATCGAGGCAGATAGAAGAAGCCTCGGTGAATGCCGTTGAAATGACTTGGAAGAAATATCATCTTAATGACTTGATCAAAAAATCTTTTTAAAGATTTTGATGGAAAGAGACGTATGAGTTAAAGGTTGAGCGAAGAATGTTTGTCTAAAGCAAACAAATCTTTAAAATTTTCAAATCCATCGAGACTGATAGGAGATTCGTCGGTCAATGCCGTTGAATTGCCAACTTGCTAGAAAGTATCTACCCTTTTTCCTTAACTAAGGGGAATGAATAAAGCAAAAAGAACTCCTAATCTCGATAAATAGACGATAAGATCGAAACGAGTTGTTAATACGCTAAGTGAGCGGTCATCGAGGGAGATAGGAGATTCGACGGCGAATGCCGTTGAAAAAACTTGAAAGTCTTAGAAAATTAAAAGTGCTTTTTTTTTAAAAGTAAAAATGACTTGAATGATGTTATAAAATTACTAAGTGCTAAAATTGTGACTAAATAGAAAAA
>OX030955.1:16616967-16619467 GCA_943735955.1 Piscicola geometra
TTGTTAAGATAGATATGATTACATCCCACGCGTGATAACGGATGATGAGAGAATTTTTGAATATATTTCATTAAAAGTGTTTGAAAATTTATTAAATTAATCACATTTTGTATTAAATATTGATATTTATAATATTTTTAATTATTTAGGATGTAGAAAAAGCGCAACTCCACGCGAGATAATGGCAGGATGAGGGATAGCGCCACTTGGCTCTAAAGAGCAAAAATACTCGATCTACCCTTTTTCCTTAACTAAGGGGAATGAATAAAGCAAAAAGAACTCCTAATCTCGATAAATAGACGATAAGATCGAAACGAGTTGTTAATACGCTAAGTGAGCGGTCATCGAGGGAGATAGGAGATTCGACGGCGAATGCCGTTGAAAAAACTTGAAAGTCTTAGAAAATTAAAAGTGCTTTTTTTTAAAAAGTAAAAATGACTTGAATGATGTTATAAAATTACTAAGTGCTAAAATTGTGACTAAATAGAAAAAAAGAAGAAAGTTATTTTAACTTTAAGTTGGCAGTCATCGAGGCAGATAGAAGAAGCATCGGTGAATGCCGTTGAAATGACTTGGAAGAAATATCATCTTAATGACTTGATCAAAAAAATCTTTTTAAAGATTTTGATGGAAAGAGACGTATGAGTTAAAGGTTGAGCGAAGAATGTTTGTCTAAAGCAAACAAATCTTTAAAATTTTCAAATCCATCGAGACTGATAGGAGATTCGTCGGTCAATGCCGTTGAATTGCCAACTTGCTAGAAAGTATCGGCAGTGAAGGGAGTGGGGGGAGGGGGGGGGGCAGGGATAATTACGCGAAGAATGTTTGTCTAAAGCAAACAAATCTTCGAGTCAAGAGGCTTAGTCTCAACAGATCGCAGAGAAATACTGCTCTACTGAGTACGACACCCCGACTCAAAACTAGGTCGTTTACGAATGATTTGGCACCTCCACATCGTCTAGTGAATAAATGATATTATTGAAGCACTCGGACGCAAGGTAAGCGTCCGAAAAGAGCTTTTTGCTGTGGCTTAACCACCTTCGAAGCCGAGGAGCCGGTCGTTCGAAGAGTATTGATGCCTTTCGAGGCGGAAGCGCTAACAGTATCGTTGTATATTTGGAAAGGATTCTGACTTAGAAGCGTTCAGTCATAATCCTGCAGACGGTAGCTTCGCACCATTGGCTTATCAGCCAAGCACATGAACCAAATGTCTGAACCTGCGGTTCCTCTCGTACTGAGCACGATTACCATAGCAACGACGTAGTCATTAGTAGGGTAAAACTAACCTGTCTCACGACGGTCTAAACCCAGCTCACGTTCCCTGTTAGTGGGTGAACAATCCAACGCTTGGTGAATTCTGCTTCACAATGATAGGAAGAGCCGACATCGAAGGATCAAAAAGCAACGTCGCTATGAACGCTTGGCTGCCACAAGCCAGTTATCCCTGTGGTAACTTTTCTGACACCTCTTGCTTAAAACTCCTAAATAATCAAAAGGATCGATAGGCCATGCTTTCACAGTCTGTATTCGTACTGAAAATCAAAATCAAGCGAGCTTTTGCCCTTTTACTCTACGCGAGGTTTCCGTCCTCGCTGAGCTCGCCTTAGGACACCTGCGTTACCTTTTGACAGATGTACCGCCCCAGTCAAACTCCCCGCCTGACACTGTCTTCCGAGCGGGTCGCCAGCTGACCAACGACACGCGAACGCACCGAGAGCCATACGCCAGGCTTACTGCTAGAATACGTGAGACAGGTTAGTTTTACCCTACTAATGACTACGTCGTTGCTATGGTAATCGTGCTCAGTACGAGAGGAACCGCAGGTTCAGACATTTGGTTCATGTGCTTGGCTGATAAGCCAATGGTGCGAAGCTACCGTCTGCAGGATTATGACTGAACGCTTCTAAGTCAGAATCCTTTCCAAATATACAACGATACTGTTAGCGCTTCCGCCTCGAAAGGCATCAATACTCTTCGAACGACCGGCTCCTCGGCTTCGAAGGTGGTTAAGCCACAGCAAAAAGCTCTTTTCGGACGCTTACCTTGCGTCCGAGTGCTTCAATAATATCATTTATTCACTAGACGATGTGGAGGTGCCAAATCATTCGTAAACGACCTAGTTTTGAGTCGGGGTGTCGTACTCAGTAGAGCAGTATTTCTCTGCGATCTGTTGAGACTAAGCCTCTTGACTCGAAGATTTGTTTGCTTTAGACAAACATTCTTCGCGTAATTATCCCTGCCCCCCCCCTCCCCCCACTCCCTTCACTGCCGATACTTTCTAGCAAGTTGGCAATTCAACGGCATTGACCGACGAATCTCCTATCAGTCTCGATGGATTTGAAAATTTTAAAGATTTGTTTGCTTTAGACAAACATTCTTCGCTCAACCTTTAACTCATACGTCTCTTTCCATCAAAATCTTTAAAAAGATTTTTTTGATCAAGTCATTAAGATGATATTTCTTCCAAGTCATTTCAACGGCATTCACCGATGCTTCTTCT
>OX030956.1:0-57500 GCA_943735955.1 Piscicola geometra
AATGACCCTTTCTTCTCGTCATCCCCAGACTCCCCCTACACCTCCATCAACATTAATCACACACCAACCCCACCACAACCTACACCTATGCAACCAACCTCACCACAACCCACACCCAATGACCCTTTCTTCTCTTCATCCCCAGACTCCCCCTACACCTCCATCAACATTAATCACACACCAACCCCACCACAACCTACACCTCTGCAACCAACCTCACCACAACCCACACCTAATAACCCTTTCTTCTCTTCATCCCCAGACTCCCCATACACCTCATTTAACTTTAATCACACACCATCCCCACCACAACCTAAGGACCAACCTCCCATTCTTCTTCCCATCGATCTATCATCACCTACCCTAACAAACATCACCTCCCCAAATAACCAACCCCCCACCCTTCATCCTATACACCCAACCCTACCTAACAATCACACCATAAACATAACTTACAACACAAAAACCAACATCTCCTCCCTCTTAAGCTCCAATGACACACCCTCTAATACCATCATAGCACAAATAGGACGCACACTCATCCATCACTTTCCCGAATCAATAGCAGCCCTCATCACCAACTCTCAAACTTTCCCCACAACGGCATCCACACTTCTCACTAAATCCCAATGGGAAATCACCATACATACAAGAAACAACATCCGACAAATCCTTTACCCAAATGGAAAAGCAACACGCAAATTTAAAACCACCCCACCCACTTATACACACTCCAACACCCACACCACCATTACCGAATCCAGCCCACACCCCTGGAACAACCTAAACAAAACACTAACTAACTACCAAAACGGTGTCCATTCAAATAACAACAGCTACCCCAAAGCTATCATCATGAAAATACTCAGAGAATCATATAGAAACTTTCCATACACCATCTCTGCCCTCTTCTCAGTTTCCTCCACACACCCAATCACCCAAACCTTCACCGTAACTTGCACAGACCACCAAACTAGAATAAACAATCTCACACACACCCTCACTGAACTAATAGACAACATGAGATCAAAAAACGCACAAACCCCAGGATGTTGAATCCTGGGGCAAACCTACTCCCAAACATTCATACACTCCCCACCACTACCGACACCCACCCAATCTCTCTCACACATCCACCCCAACTCAACCCCATCAACACTCAACCAAACACTCATACACTCCCCACCACTACCGACACCCACCCAATCTCTCTCACACATCCACTCCAACCCACCCCCACCAACACTCAACCAAACATTTCCACACCTCCCATCCCCACCTGCACCCACCCAAACTTTTCCACACCTCCCACCCCTACCCACACCCATCCAAACTCTCTTACACCCCCCACCCCCACCTACACCCACCCAAACATCCCTCCCACACTCACCACCACCCATTCCACTCACCAAGACATCTTCACACCCAAACCTCCTCCCACCAACTTCTTCTCAGACACAAACACCTCCAACGCAGTACTCAATCTATCCTCCTACCCACTTTCCAGCGACTCATACTCTCTCCTATCACTTGGATACTCCTTCATTCCATCCAAACCCCTACAAAAAACATCCATCCACGAACATTTCTACCACTCATTAAAAAAGAAACTCTTCCTCACCTCATACTTCGACACAATCCCACCCCACCCAACCAACAAACATCCCTTCACAATCCCCAACTCTCACTCAATAGGCCCCTCCCAAGTTCACCCACGAATACTAGACCTCACAGGACAAATTAACAACATCATCCGCAAACACATCATCAACAACTACCCCGATACAACACATCTCCCTTCTCCATCCCCCAATATTTTTCATACACACCACCACGTACGCACCAACGACCCTCCAAACCTTAACAAGAAACAGAAAATAGAATTAGAAAAACTAATCACCCTCACCCAAAACGAAGACCTTATTATACGCAAGGCCGATAAAGGCGACACCATAGTAATAATGAGCCCAACTAATTACAACCTAGAAGCACATACACAACTAAATAACCCTAAGTACTACAAACAAACCACCCCAAACCAAAATATAAACACCTGCAACCTAATCAAAAGAACACTCTACACCCACAAAGACCTAATAGATAATAAAACCCGCCTCTTCCTAACCCCACCAAACAACCCCAAAACAAGGAAATTCTACCTACTCCCAAAAATTCATAAACCATTATCAAAATGGCCCAACCCCTCCACCCCCCCAGGACGCCCCATCATATCCAACACAAACTCAGAAACATTCAACCCATGCCATTTCATAACACATTTCCTCACCCCCATCATGCAAACACACCCATCATACATAAAAAATAGTTTCGACCTCAAAATCCACCTCGAACAAAACATAAACAATTCCAACATTTCCTTCACCAACCCCATACTCATATCCGCAGACATTAACTCACTCTACACAAACATGATAAACAACCGCACAATAGCCACCATAAAACGCATCTTCTCCTCTAACCCAGATCCTACCCGCCCTGACCCACTTATTATAGACCTCCTCCACATAATACTAAACAATAATTTCTTTACTTTCAACGACAACCACTACCAACAAACCAACGGCTGTGCTATGGGCATTAGCACAGCCCCAGCCCTAGCCAATATTTACCTACAAACATTAGATAATTACATCATAAAAAAATACAAACCTACTATATATAAACGATACATAGACGACATTCTGATAATCACCAACATAGACTCCACCACATACTCCGACTATACACACTTCATCACAACACTCTCACATGACCTCAACTCATGCATTCCTAACATAAAAGTCGAACTCACACACAATCCCACCACAACTACCTTCCTCGACCTCCAAATAACACTAAATAATAATACCATCTCAACAAAAACACATATAAAACCCACCAACACATTCTCTCTCCTACACAAAAGCTCAAACCATCCCCCCCACACATTCAAAAGCATCTGCTCATCCTCCTTCATTCGTTTTAGACGCCTCTCTACCCATACCCATGACTACATACACACTTCAAAATCCTTCATTAAAGCACTCTCAAACAGAGGCTACAACCCCACCACCCTAAAACACCTAATGAAAAAACACCTTACCTACACACACACAGACACAAACAACACAAACTCCGACCCTAATACCCAAATCCTCCCACTAATCATAAAATACTCCAACACCAACCTCTCCCTTCTCACAAAAATTCAACAAGCCATCAAAGACACCCAACAGTTAAATACAACAAGACCAATCAACGCCTTCAAAGTTGGCAAACCTTTGGGCCGCCTCCTCCACCCTTGAATATCAGCACCACTTCCCCCAACCCCGAGGATCACCCGCCTCTTCTACTACACTCCTTCTCACACACCCTCCCAACCTTCAGGAGCACGGGACGGACAATACGGCGCCAAAACTTCCAAACTCCCCTTCACCTTTCTTAACCCCCACTAACCCTAACCCTAACCCTAACCCTAACCCTAACCCTAACCCTAACCCTAACCCTAACCCTAACCCTAACCCTAACCCTAACCCTAACCCTAACCCTAACCCTAACCCTAACCCTAACCCTAACCCTAACCCTAACCCTAACCCTAACCCTAACCCTAACCCTAACCCTAACCCTAACCCTAACCCTAACCCTAACCCTAACCCTAACCCTAACCCTAACCCTAACCCTAACCCTAACCCTAACCCTAACCCTAACCCTAACCCTAACCCTAACCCTAACCCTAACCCTAACCCTAACCCTAACCCTAACCCTAACCCTAACCCTAACCCTAACCCTAACCCTAACCCTAACCCTAACCCTAACCCTAACCCTAACCCTAACCCTAACCCTAACCCTAACCCTAACCCTAACCCTAACCCTAACCCTAACCCTAACCCTAACCCTAACCCTAACCCTAACCCTAACCCTAACCCTAACCCTAACCCTAACCCTAACCCTAACCCTAACCCTAACCCTAACCCTAACCCTAACCCTAACCCTAACCCTAACCCTAACCCTAACCCTAACCCTAACCCTAACCCTAACCCTAACCCTAACCCTAACCCTAACCCTAACCCTAACCCTAACCCTAACCCTAACCCTAACCCTAACCCTAACCCTAACCCTAACCCTAACCCTAACCCTAACCCTAACCCTAACCCTAACCCTAACCCTAACCCTAACCCTAACCCTAACCCTAACCCTAACCCTAACCCTAACCCTAACCCTAACCCTAACCCTAACCCTAACCCTAACCCTAACCCTAACCCTAACCCTAACCCTAACCCTAACCCTAACCCTAACCCTAACCCTAACCCTAACCCTAACCCTAACCCTAACCCTAACCCTAACCCTAACCCTAACCCTAACCCTAACCCTAACCCTAACCCTAACCCTAACCCTAACCCTAACCCTAACCCTAACCCTAACCCTAACCCTAACCCTAACCCTAACCCTAACCCTAACCCTAACCCTAACCCTAACCCTAACCCTAACCCTAACCCTAACCCTAACCCTAACCCTAACCCTAACCCTAACCCTAACCCTAACCCTAACCCTAACCCTAACCCTAACCCTAACCCTAACCCTAACCCTAACCCTAACCCTAACCCTAACCCTAACCCTAACCCTAACCCTAACCCTAACCCTAACCCTAACCCTAACCCTAACCCTAACCCTAACCCTAACCCTAACCCTAACCCTAACCCTAACCCTAACCCTAACCCTAACCCTAACCCTAACCCTAACCCTAACCCTAACCCTAACCCTAACCCTAACCCTAACCCTAACCCTAACCCTAACCCTAACCCTAACCCTAACCCTAACCCTAACCCTAACCCTAACCCTAACCCTAACCCTAACCCTAACCCTAACCCTAACCCTAACCCTAACCCTAACCCTAACCCTAACCCTAACCCTAACCCTAACCCTAACCCTAACCCTAACCCTAACCCTAACCCTAACCCTAACCCTAACCCTAACCCTAACCCTAACCCTAACCCTAACCCTAACCCTAACCCTAACCCTAACCCTAACCCTAACCCTAACCCTAACCCTAACCCTAACCCTAACCCTAACCCTAACCCTAACCCTAACCCTAACCCTAACCCTAACCCTAACCCTAACCCTAACCCTAACCCTAACCCTAACCCTAACCCTAACCCTAACCCTAACCCTAACCCTAACCCTAACCCTAACCCTAACCCTAACCCTAACCCTAACCCTAACCCTAACCCTAACCCTAACCCTAACCCTAACCCTAACCCTAACCCTAACCCTAACCCTAACCCTAACCCTAACCCTAACCCTAACCCTAACCCTAACCCTAACCCTAACCCTAACCCTAACCCTAACCCTAACCCTAACCCTAACCCTAACCCTAACCCTAACCCTAACCCTAACCCTAACCCTAACCCTAACCCTAACCCTAACCCTAACCCTAACCCTAACCCTAACCCTAACCCTAACCCTAACCCTAACCCTAACCCTAACCCTAACCCTAACCCTAACCCTAACCCTAACCCTAACCCTAACCCTAACCCTAACCCTAACCCTAACCCTAACCCTAACCCTAACCCTAACCCTAACCCTAACCCTAACCCTAACCCTAACCCTAACCCTAACCCTAACCCTAACCCTAACCCTAACCCTAACCCTAACCCTAACCCTAACCCTAACCCTAACCCTAACCCTAACCCTAACCCTAACCCTAACCCTAACCCTAACCCTAACCCTAACCCTAACCCTAACCCTAACCCTAACCCTAACCCTAACCCTAACCCTAACCCTAACCCTAACCCTAACCCTAACCCTAACCCTAACCCTAACCCTAACCCTAACCCTAACCCTAACCCTAACCCTAACCCTAACCCTAACCCTAACCCTAACCCTAACCCTAACCCTAACCCTAACCCTAACCCTAACCCTAACCCTAACCCTAACCCTAACCCTAACCCTAACCCTAACCCTAACCCTAACCCTAACCCTAACCCTAACCCTAACCCTAACCCTAACCCTAACCCTAACCCTAACCCTAACCCTAACCCTAACCCTAACCCTAACCCTAACCCTAACCCTAACCCTAACCCTAACCCTAACCCTAACCCTAACCCTAACCCTAACCCTAACCCTAACCCTAACCCTAACCCTAACCCTAACCCTAACCCTAACCCTAACCCTAACCCTAACCCTAACCCTAACCCTAACCCTAACCCTAACCCTAACCCTAACCCTAACCCTAACCCTAACCCTAACCCTAACCCTAACCCTAACCCTAACCCTAACCCTAACCCTAACCCTAACCCTAACCCTAACCCTAACCCTAACCCTAACCCTAACCCTAACCCTAACCCTAACCCTAACCCTAACCCTAACCCTAACCCTAACCCTAACCCTAACCCTAACCCTAACCCTAACCCTAACCCTAACCCTAACCCTAACCCTAACCCTAACCCTAACCCTAACCCTAACCCTAACCCTAACCCTAACCCTAACCCTAACCCTAACCCTAACCCTAACCCTAACCCTAACCCTAACCCTAACCCTAACCCTAACCCTAACGACATTAGCAACAACCAGAATAACTACAATAATAATAATCACAACCAAACTTATAACTCGAACACGAATACCAAGCACAACCTCAGACACAACCATAGACCTAATAACCACAACAACAACAATAACAGGAACAACAACAGAAACAACTATCACACAAGAAAGAACAACTACAACAACCAAGACACCACAAACAACAACCGATACAATCCGTATAAAAGAAACCACAACACCCCTGTAGACAACCAACTAAAGGCAACAGTAATAAAAATCTTCAAAGGCCTGAATCAAACTCAAAACTTCCTCAACTTCGGAAAGAAAATGAGTTTTGAAATAGGAATCAAGAAAAATATAGAAGCGATCAACATAAACGACCTCCCAGATAACGAAGACCTGAATAGCAGCATTTCAGACCTCACGGAGGATTTTATGTTAAACCTAAGACTCAAGATAATCGAAAAACAAGAACAAAATATTAACTCCCTTATAGAGATAATAAAAGACAAAAACATAAAAAATGATATAGCCCCAATCTGGCATCTCACCCACACACAAAACCCAAAATGGCACAAGAATCTCTTGGAGATTCTTACAGAGAAAATCATGAAAATAAATCCAAATGCAGCTCAAGATACAGCCACTAACTTAGAACCAGATACCCTAAAAGAACAGCTCCTTACCTTGAACAAGAAGCTAGAAGAAGCACTAAAACAAATAGAAAATATGAACAAGCAAACAAATGACACCCCAACTAACACTCCTACGGACAATCCAACAACCATCAACCCGCAGGACACAACAATAGATAAATTGTATGACATCACAAATGAACTTAGAGAGATGAACACCCACCTCTCATCCTACTCCAGACCAGACGTCCATGAACTCACAATTGAACAAATAGACCAAACTAAACAAGAAAAAATTAACAAATTGGAAGAACTAGAAGAAATCCTAAAAAACCTAAAAAATATCTCATCCCCCGAAAGAAAACGAGTCACAAAACTCAGTTGTAGAATCATGGAGTTGAAAGAGAAATATGATGAAGTAGCCGACGATCTAACAGTAACCAAAACATGTTGCGACTCTCCCACATCATCCCCGACTAAGTCTAGGAGATCTAAAAACACACCCCCTCCCCCATCCCCCCCAAATAATGAACCAACTAATGAACCAACCAATGAACCAACCCCTAACCCTAACCCGAACCCTAACCCGACCCCTAACCCGACCCCTAACCCCAACTCAACCCCTAACCCGACCCCTAACCCGACCCCTAACCCCAACTCAACCCCTAACCCTACCCCTAACCCTACCCCGAACACCACCCCTAACCCCACCCCTGACCCAACCCCTTCCCCTAACCCCACCCTTAACCCCACCCCCTCCACTAACCCCACCCCCACCCTTAACCCCACCCCCACCCTTAACCCTACAACTAACCCCACTTCCCTCCCCCCCTCCAACCCAACCCCAAACTCCACCAATAACCCCACAAATAACACAACGACCTCCCCCATCAAAACAAGAGGGAGAAAACAAACAACAACCACCACCAACACAACAAAAAACTAAATACTGAGTCTACGAAGCCGGCATACATAAACTTATCAGACTACACCCTCTGCAATAGTACAATCAACCTCCTTAACAAAGGCCTAGGCTTCGTAGACTCTAACACATATTGCACATACAATATTTTCAAAACATTCTATAACAAATTAACAAGAGACCTCTCCCTTAAACTCTACTTCCGAAAAAATAAAAACAAAAGACCAACACAAAGTACAAGAACCATCTTTAAACTACCCTCAAAATTCACCCCGAATAGAGAAGACCTATCATACTCAGAGGTTAAACTAATTAACAAAATTACTCAAACCATAAATCAAGACTTATACAAAAGAAAGAAAATAAAGAAGCTACACATAATTCCTATTAACAATAAAAAAATTAAGATAACGGTGAAAAACAAAGACAAAACAAACATACTCTTCACCACTAATAACAGAAAAAACATAACAAAAGAAGAAACACAAGCTTTAAAAAAACTAAAAGAAGACATACGAAACAAAATCATAACGATCAAAAAAGCAGACAAAAATGATGTCTTTGTCATCCAAAATTTCTCGGATTATGACAAGGAGGCCAGGAGACAACTGTCAGACTCCAATTTTTATAGGACCTCAACACCTTACCTCTACCAACAAACGACCAGAACCATCATTAACACACTAAGAAATTACGACATCAACCCTACCCTAAAACAATATTTAATTAATAACCAAAAACCTTTTAAGCAAAGAAAATTTTATATCCTGCCCAAAATACACAAAGAACAAGACAAATGGAACGGCAGAATCCCGCCAGGACGCCCAATAATTACAAATACACAAACAGAGACAACAAACATAACAAGATTCATAAACTATTATCTCGTCCCTTTAATGAAAACCCACCCCAGCTATCTACAAGATAGTTTTGAATTAATTAACTTAATAAAAGAACTAAACAATAGCGACAAACTCAATAACACCAGTAACAATCTAATCCTAGCAACTGCTGACGTAACCTCACTCTACACCAACATGATTAACAAAAAGACGATAGCCAAAACAATCAAAATACTTAAAAAATTCCCAACACCAAACCGTCCAGACAAACTAATAATAGACCTCTTAAAAATAACCCTCAATAATAACTATTTCAATTACGAAGGCACAATATATAAACAGACCAATGGCCTAGCGATGGGAATAGCAATGGCACCCGCACTAGCCAATATATACTTACACGATATAGACAATATTATCCTAAAAACAAACCCAATCCTATATAAAAGATATATAGATGACATACTAATCATATGTAACAAAGACACACTCGAAGAAATTAAAAACAAAACTACAAACAGATTAAAAGAAATAGAACTAACATACACCCAAAACAACACCAGCATCACATTCCTTGACTTGACCCTCATGATTAAAGGGAACAAAATCACAACCAAAACGTACATCAAAGAGACTAACAACTTCAATTGGTTGCACGCGAACTCTAACCACCCAAAACACGTCATCAACAACCTCCATAAAGCAGGTCTCGACAGATTCGCGAGACAATGCTCTGAAAAAGAGGATTATGACACCATCTCAAGGAAGTTTTGCAAGATTCTCGCGACCAAAGGCCACAACTTCACTAAGATGAAGATAAACAGCAAACTAATCTGGCTCAAACACAACAAAGATAAGAGTAAAAATAACAATAACAATAACACAAATAATAATAATATTAATAATAATCCGAATACTAACAATACTACTAATAATAATATTAACGATAATAATAATAATAATAATAATAATAAATCCAATCCCAATAATATGAACGACAAACACGAAAACAACAATAATAATAACGACAACGACCAACCAGCAGAGATCAATCTCCCGATCATAATTGATTACGCCACAGACAACGAAAAACTACTACAAAAAATATGCTCATTAATCAAAGACCATGAAACATCAATTACAAACCCTCCCAAAATAAATACAATTAAAGCGTACTACACAGGAAGAAGCCTCATTAGGCAACTGATGTAAGGAATCGCCGAAGTCCCCGCAATTTCCACAACCCAGATACGAACCGGAAAGCCTCACACATCGCAAGATGTACAACAGCACAAACCCTAACCGCTGGAAGGTGGTAGAAGGACGGAAAAACACGGAGATGAAAAGTAATTCCTATACATCCAGACCTCACAACGACAAACAAAACACATCGAAACCAGAAAAACCAAAGATGAAGATTTACGAATAATTAATGTTCACCCACATGACATAATACTAATCAAACTGAATCTGATTCTCACCACCATTGTACATATGTATATAGAATACACACTCGTTACTTTGATCATTTAAACGCAAACTTTCCTTTTGTACATACTCGTACACTTTTTAATATTTTGAACAGACATGTACACATTTATAATATGTTGAACATACTTGTACACATTTATAACATTTCTAACACTCTAATAATTTTGATAATTTTATTACCCCCTCACGAACAACCTAATAATGTAAATAATTTTATTGCCCTCTCACGAACAATCTAATAATTCTGATAACTTTATTGCCCTCTCATGTACCAACGCACTTAACTAGAATTTTATTGCCCTTTCATGTACCAAATGCGCATAATCGCCCTTAATCCCCTAACTATAATTTTATTGCCCTTTCATGTACCAACGCACTTAACTAGAATTTTATTGCCCTTTCATGTACCAAATGCGCATAATCGCCCTTAATCCCCTAACTATAATTTTATTGCCCTTTCATGTACCAACGTGCATAATCACTCTTAATCCCCTAAACTACTGATTACCTTTGATGACAACCCGCGAACCATTGCACTTACATGAACCCTAATCACCTCATTTGAAGTCAGTTGACTTAATGACTTTAGATCTTATCCCAATTTACATCTCGCGCCACATACTAATTACCTTGCTTGCCTATATATAGGAGAACGCTCTCCCTAGGAATATAATTCTCTGATGAAGCTTTTTCTATAAAGCGAAACTAGTCAGAATATATTCCTCACTATCTGTTTTGATTCTTAGTTTTTCAATAAACGTCAAAATACCAACACGTTTATTTCTTAAAAACTGAAATCAAAAATGGCAAGCTCGAATAACAACACCAACCGAAACCAGTCAAGACAACACCCTTACAACAGAAATAAACAACATTATTATAATAATAATAATAACAATAATAATAATAATAATAACAATAACAATAATTATAACAGAAATAATAATAATAATAATAATAATAATAATATTAGACACAACAACAACAACACCAATAACAGAAACAACGAAGAGAAAACTAAACAATTCTCGAATATAAGGTATATACCACCTAACAAACCAACCAACAACATTACAGGAAACATCGTCCCTCTGGAAAACATCATCATTAAGGACCTCTCAACGGAGACAATGGAAAAATTGTTCAACCAATTCCTCCAAAGAAGCGAGAACAATTTCAATAATAATAACAACGACATTAGCAACAACCAGAATAACTACAATAATAATAATCACAACCAAACTTATAACTCGAACACGAATACCAAGCACAACCTCAGACACAACCATAGACCTAATAACCACAACAACAACAATAACAGGAACAACAACAGAAACAACTATCACACAAGAAAGAACAACTACAACAACCAAGACACCACAAACAACAACCGATACAATCCGTATAAAAGAAACCACAACACCCCTGTAGACAACCAACTAAAGGCAACAGTAATAAAAATCTTCAAAGGCCTGAATCAAACTCAAAACTTCCTCAACTTCGGAAAGAAAATGAGTTTTGAAATAGGAATCAAGAAAAATATAGAAGCGATCAACATAAACGACCTCCCAGATAACGAAGACCTGAATAGCAGCATTTCAGACCTCACGGAGGATTTTATGTTAAACCTAAGACTCAAGATAATCGAAAAACAAGAACAAAATATTAACTCCCTTATAGAGATAATAAAAGACAAAAACATAAAAAATGATATAGCCCCAATCTGGCATCTCACCCACACACAAAACCCAAAATGGCACAAGAATCTCTTGGAGATTCTTACAGAGAAAATCATGAAAATAAATCCAAATGCAGCTCAAGATACAGCCACTAACTTAGAACCAGATACCCTAAAAGAACAGCTCCTTACCTTGAACAAGAAGCTAGAAGAAGCACTAAAACAAATAGAAAATATGAACAAGCAAACAAATGACACCCCAACTAACACTCCTACGGACAATCCAACAACCATCAACCCGCAGGACACAACAATAGATAAATTATATGACATCACAAATGAACTTAGAGAGATGAACACCCACCTCTCATCCTACTCCAGAACAGACGTCCATGAACTCACAATTGAACAAATAGACCAAACTAAACAAGAAAAAATTAACAAATTGGAAGAACTAGAAGAAATCCTAAAAAACCTAAAAAATATCTCATCCCCCGAAAGAAAACGAGTCACAAAACTCAGTTGTAGAATCATGGAGTTGAAAGAGAAATATGATGAAGTAGCCGACGATCTAACAGTAACCAAAACATGTTGCGACTCTCCCACATCATCCCCGACTAAGTCTAGGAGATCTAAAAACACACCCCCTCCCCCATCCCCCCCAAATAATGAACCAACTAATGAACCAACCAATGAACCAACCCCTAACCCTAACCCGAACCCTAACCCGACCCCTAACCCGACCCCTAACCCCAACTCAACCCCTAACCCGACCCCTAACCCGACCCCTAACCCCAACTCAACCCCTAACCCTACCCCTAACCCTACCCCGAACACCACCCCTAACCCCACCCCTGACCCAACCCCTTCCCCTAACCCCACCCTTAACCCCACCCCCTCCACTAACCCCACCCCCACCCTTAACCCCACCCCCACCCTTAACCCTACAACTAACCCCACTTCCCTCCCCCCCTCCAACCCAACCCCAAACTCCACCAATAACCCCACAAATAACACAACGACCTCCCCCATCAAAACAAGAGGGAGAAAACAAACAACAACCACCACCAACACAACAAAAAACTAAATACTGAGTCTACGAAGCCGGCATACATAAACTTATCAGACTACACCCTCTGCAATAGTACAATCAACCTCCTTAACAAAGGCCTAGGCTTCGTAGACTCTAACACATATTGCACATACAATATTTTCAAAACATTCTATAACAAATTAACAAGAGACCTCTCCCTTAAACTCTACTTCCGAAAAAATAAAAACAAAAGACCAACACAAAGTACAAGAACCATCTTTAAACTACCCTCAAAATTCACCCCGAATAGAGAAGACCTATCATACTCAGAGGTTAAACTAATTAACAAAATTACTCAAACCATAAATCAAGACTTATACAAAAGAAAGAAAATAAAGAAGCTACACATAATTCCTATTAACAATAAAAAAATTAAGATAACGGTGAAAAACAAAGACAAAACAAACATACTCTTCACCACTAATAACAGAAAAAACATAACAAAAGAAGAAACACAAGCTTTAAAAAAACTAAAAGAAGACATACGAAACAAAATCATAACGATCAAAAAAGCAGACAAAAATGATGTCTTTGTCATCCAAAATTTCTCGGATTATGACAAGGAGGCCAGGAGACAACTGTCAGACTCCAATTTTTATAGGACCTCAACACCTTACCTCTACCAACAAACGACCAGAACCATCATTAACACACTAAGAAATTACGACATCAACCCTACCCTAAAACAATATTTAATTAATAACCAAAAACCTTTTAAGCAAAGAAAATTTTATATCCTGCCCAAAATACACAAAGAACAAGACAAATGGAACGGCAGAATCCCGCCAGGACGCCCAATAATTACAAATACACAAACAGAGACAACAAACATAACAAGATTCATAAACTATTATCTCGTCCCTTTAATGAAAACCCACCCCAGCTATCTACAAGATAGTTTTGAATTAATTAACTTAATAAAAGAACTAAACAATAGCGACAAACTCAATAACACCAGTAACAATCTAATCCTAGCAACTGCTGACGTAACCTCACTCTACACCAACATGATTAACAAAAAGACGATAGCCAAAACAATCAAAATACTTAAAAAATTCCCAACACCAAACCGTCCAGACAAACTAATAATAGACCTCTTAAAAATAACCCTCAATAATAACTATTTCAATTACGAAGGCACAATATATAAACAGACCAATGGCCTAGCGATGGGAATAGCAATGGCACCCGCACTAGCCAATATATACTTACACGATATAGACAATATTATCCTAAAAACAAACCCAATCCTATATAAAAGATATATAGATGACATACTAATCATATGTAACAAAGACACACTCGAAGAAATTAAAAACAAAACTACAAACAGATTAAAAGAAATAGAACTAACATACACCCAAAACAACACCAGCATCACATTCCTTGACTTGACCCTCATGATTAAAGGGAACAAAATCACAACCAAAACGTACATCAAAGAGACTAACAACTTCAATTGGTTGCACGCGAACTCTAACCACCCAAAACACGTCATCAACAACCTCCATAAAGCAGGTCTCGACAGATTCGCGAGACAATGCTCTGAAAAAGAGGATTATGACACCATCTCAAGGAAGTTTTGCAAGATTCTCGCGACCAAAGGCCACAACTTCACTAAGATGAAGATAAACAGCAAACTAATCTGGCTCAAACACAACAAAGATAAGAGTAAAAATAACAATAACAATAACACAAATAATAATAATATTAATAATAATCCGAATACTAACAATACTACTAATAATAATATTAACGATAATAATAATAATAATAATAATAATAAATCCAATCCCAATAATATGAACGACAAACACGAAAACAACAATAATAATAACGACAACGACCAACCAGCAGAGATCAATCTCCCGATCATAATTGATTACGCCACAGACAACGAAAAACTACTACAAAAAATATGCTCATTAATCAAAGACCATGAAACATCAATTACAAACCCTCCCAAAATAAATACAATTAAAGCGTACTACACAGGAAGAAGCCTCATTAGGCAACTGATGTAAGGAATCGCCGAAGTCCCCGCAATTTCCACAACCCAGATACGAACCGGAAAGCCTCACACATCGCAAGATGTACAACAGCACAAACCCTAACCGCTGGAAGGTGGTAGAAGGACGGAAAAACACGGAGATGAAAAGTAATTCCTATACATCCAGACCTCACAACGACAAACAAAACACATCGAAACCAGAAAAACCAAAGATGAAGATTTACGAATAATTAATGTTCACCCACATGACATAATACTAATCAAACTGAATCTGATTCTCACCACCATTGTACATATGTATATAGAATACACACTCGTTACTTTGATCATTTAAACGCAAACTTTCCTTTTGTACATACTCGTACACTTTTTAATATTTTGAACAGACATGTACACATTTATAATATGTTGAACATACTTGTACACATTTATAACATTTCTAACACTCTAATAATTTTGATAATTTTATTACCCCCTCACGAACAACCTAATAATGTAAATAATTTTATTGCCCTCTCACGAACAATCTAATAATTCTGATAACTTTATTGCCCTCTCATGTACCAACGCACTTAACTAGAATTTTATTGCCCTTTCATGTACCAAATGCGCATAATCGCCCTTAATCCCCTAACTATAATTTTATTGCCCTTTCATGTACCAACGCACTTAACTAGAATTTTATTGCCCTTTCATGTACCAAATGCGCATAATCGCCCTTAATCCCCTAACTATAATTTTATTGCCCTTTCATGTACCAACGTGCATAATCACTCTTAATCCCCTAAACTACTGATTACCTTTGATGACAACCCGCGAACCATTGCACTTACATGAACCCTAATCACCTCATTTGAAGTCAGTTGACTTAATGACTTTAGATCTTATCCCAATTTACATCTCGCGCCACATACTAATTACCTTGCTTGCCTATATATAGGAGAACGCTCTCCCTAGGAATATAATTCTCTGATGAAGCTTTTTCTATAAAGCGAAACTAGTCAGAATATATTCCTCACTATCTGTTTTGATTCTTAGTTTTTCAATAAACGTCAAAATACCAACACGTTTATTTCTTAAAAACTGAAATCAAAAATGGCAAGCTCGAATAACAACACCAACCGAAACCAGTCAAGACAACACCCTTACAACAGAAATAAACAACATTATTATAATAATAATAATAACAATAATAATAATAATAATAACAATAACAATAATTATAACAGAAATAATAATAATAATAATAATAATAATAATATTAGACACAACAACAACAACACCAATAACAGAAACAACGAAGAGAAAACTAAACAATTCTCGAATATAAGGTATATACCACCTAACAAACCAACCAACAACATTACAGGAAACATCGTCCCTCTGGAAAACATCATCATTAAGGACCTCTCAACGGAGACAATGGAAAAATTGTTCAACCAATTCCTCCAAAGAAGCGAGAACAATTTCAATAATAATAACAACGACATTAGCAACAACCAGAATAACTACAATAATAATAATCACAACCAAACTTATAACTCGAACACGAATACCAAGCACAACCTCAGACACAACCATAGACCTAATAACCACAACAACAACAATAACAGGAACAACAACAGAAACAACTATCACACAAGAAAGAACAACTACAACAACCAAGACACCACAAACAACAACCGATACAATCCGTATAAAAGAAACCACAACACCCCTGTAGACAACCAACTAAAGGCAACAGTAATAAAAATCTTCAAAGGCCTGAATCAAACTCAAAACTTCCTCAACTTCGGAAAGAAAATGAGTTTTGAAATAGGAATCAAGAAAAATATAGAAGCGATCAACATAAACGACCTCCCAGATAACGAAGACCTGAATAGCAGCATTTCAGACCTCACGGAGGATTTTATGTTAAACCTAAGACTCAAGATAATCGAAAAACAAGAACAAAATATTAACTCCCTTATAGAGATAATAAAAGACAAAAACATAAAAAATGATATAGCCCCAATCTGGCATCTCACCCACACACAAAACCCAAAATGGCACAAGAATCTCTTGGAGATTCTTACAGAGAAAATCATGAAAATAAATCCAAATGCAGCTCAAGATACAGCCACTAACTTAGAACCAGATACCCTAAAAGAACAGCTCCTTACCTTGAACAAGAAGCTAGAAGAAGCACTAAAACAAATAGAAAATATGAACAAGCAAACAAATGACACCCCAACTAACACTCCTACGGACAATCCAACAACCATCAACCCGCAGGACACAACAATAGATAAATTGTATGACATCACAAATGAACTTAGAGAGATGAACACCCACCTCTCATCCTACTCCAGAACAGACGTCCATGAACTCACAATTGAACAAATAGACCAAACTAAACAAGAAAAAATTAACAAATTGGAAGAACTAGAAGAAATCCTAAAAAACCTAAAAAATATCTCATCCCCCGAAAGAAAACGAGTCACAAAACTCAGTTGTAGAATCATGGAGTTGAAAGAGAAATATGATGAAGTAGCCGACGATCTAACAGTAACCAAAACATGTTGCGACTCTCCCACATCATCCCCGACTAAGTCTAGGAGATCTAAAAACACACCCCCTCCCCCATCCCCCCCAAATAATGAACCAACTAATGAACCAACCAATGAACCAACCCCTAACCCTAACCCGAACCCTAACCCGACCCCTAACCCGACCCCTAACCCCAACTCAACCCCTAACCCGACCCCTAACCCGACCCCTAACCCCAACTCAACCCCTAACCCTACCCCTAACCCTACCCCGAACACCACCCCTAACCCCACCCCTGACCCAACCCCTTCCCCTAACCCCACCCTTAACCCCACCCCCTCCACTAACCCCACCCCCACCCTTAACCCCACCCCCACCCTTAACCCTACAACTAACCCCACTTCCCTCCCCCCCTCCAACCCAACCCCAAACTCCACCAATAACCCCACAAATAACACAACGACCTCCCCCATCAAAACAAGAGGGAGAAAACAAACAACAACCACCACCAACACAACAAAAAACTAAATACTGAGTCTACGAAGCCGGCATACATAAACTTATCAGACTACACCCTCTGCAATAGTACAATCAACCTCCTTAACAAAGGCCTAGGCTTCGTAGACTCTAACACATATTGCACATACAATATTTTCAAAACATTCTATAACAAATTAACAAGAGACCTCTCCCTTAAACTCTACTTCCGAAAAAATAAAAACAAAAGACCAACACAAAGTACAAGAACCATCTTTAAACTACCCTCAAAATTCACCCCGAATAGAGAAGACCTATCATACTCAGAGGTTAAACTAATTAACAAAATTACTCAAACCATAAATCAAGACTTATACAAAAGAAAGAAAATAAAGAAGCTACACATAATTCCTATTAACAATAAAAAAATTAAGATAACGGTGAAAAACAAAGACAAAACAAACATACTCTTCACCACTAATAACAGAAAAAACATAACAAAAGAAGAAACACAAGCTTTAAAAAAACTAAAAGAAGACATACGAAACAAAATCATAACGATCAAAAAAGCAGACAAAAATGATGTCTTTGTCATCCAAAATTTCTCGGATTATGACAAGGAGGCCAGGAGACAACTGTCAGACTCCAATTTTTATAGGACCTCAACACCTTACCTCTACCAACAAACGACCAGAACCATCATTAACACACTAAGAAATTACGACATCAACCCTACCCTAAAACAATATTTAATTAATAACCAAAAACCTTTTAAGCAAAGAAAATTTTATATCCTGCCCAAAATACACAAAGAACAAGACAAATGGAACGGCAGAATCCCGCCAGGACGCCCAATAATTACAAATACACAAACAGAGACAACAAACATAACAAGATTCATAAACTATTATCTCGTCCCTTTAATGAAAACCCACCCCAGCTATCTACAAGATAGTTTTGAATTAATTAACTTAATAAAAGAACTAAACAATAGCGACAAACTCAATAACACCAGTAACAATCTAATCCTAGCAACTGCTGACGTAACCTCACTCTACACCAACATGATTAACAAAAAGACGATAGCCAAAACAATCAAAATACTTAAAAAATTCCCAACACCAAACCGTCCAGACAAACTAATAATAGACCTCTTAAAAATAACCCTCAATAATAACTATTTCAATTACGAAGGCACAATATATAAACAGACCAATGGCCTAGCGATGGGAATAGCAATGGCACCCGCACTAGCCAATATATACTTACACGATATAGACAATATTATCCTAAAAACAAACCCAATCCTATATAAAAGATATATAGATGACATACTAATCATATGTAACAAAGACACACTCGAAGAAATTAAAAACAAAACTACAAACAGATTAAAAGAAATAGAACTAACATACACCCAAAACAACACCAGCATCACATTCCTTGACTTGACCCTCATGATTAAAGGGAACAAAATCACAACCAAAACGTACATCAAAGAGACTAACAACTTCAATTGGTTGCACGCGAACTCTAACCACCCAAAACACGTCATCAACAACCTCCATAAAGCAGGTCTCGACAGATTCGCGAGACAATGCTCTGAAAAAGAGGATTATGACACCATCTCAAGGAAGTTTTGCAAGATTCTCGCGACCAAAGGCCACAACTTCACTAAGATGAAGATAAACAGCAAACTAATCTGGCTCAAACACAACAAAGATAAGAGTAAAAATAACAATAACAATAACACAAATAATAATAATATTAATAATAATCCGAATACTAACAATACTACTAATAATAATATTAACGATAATAATAATAATAATAATAATAATAAATCCAATCCCAATAATATGAACGACAAACACGAAAACAACAATAATAATAACGACAACGACCAACCAGCAGAGATCAATCTCCCGATCATAATTGATTACGCCACAGACAACGAAAAACTACTACAAAAAATATGCTCATTAATCAAAGACCATGAAACATCAATTACAAACCCTCCCAAAATAAATACAATTAAAGCGTACTACACAGGAAGAAGCCTCATTAGGCAACTGATGTAAGGAATCGCCGAAGTCCCCGCAATTTCCACAACCCAGATACGAACCGGAAAGCCTCACACATCGCAAGATGTACAACAGCACAAACCCTAACCGCTGGAAGGTGGTAGAAGGACGGAAAAACACGGAGATGAAAAGTAATTCCTATACATCCAGACCTCACAACGACAAACAAAACACATCGAAACCAGAAAAACCAAAGATGAAGATTTACGAATAATTAATGTTCACCCACATGACATAATACTAATCAAACTGAATCTGATTCTCACCACCATTGTACATATGTATATAGAATACACACTCGTTACTTTGATCATTTAAACGCAAACTTTCCTTTTGTACATACTCGTACACTTTTTAATATTTTGAACAGACATGTACACATTTATAATATGTTGAACATACTTGTACACATTTATAACATTTCTAACACTCTAATAATTTTGATAATTTTATTACCCCCTCACGAACAACCTAATAATGTAAATAATTTTATTGCCCTCTCACGAACAATCTAATAATTCTGATAACTTTATTGCCCTCTCATGTACCAACGCACTTAACTAGAATTTTATTGCCCTTTCATGTACCAAATGCGCATAATCGCCCTTAATCCCCTAACTATAATTTTATTGCCCTTTCATGTACCAACGCACTTAACTAGAATTTTATTGCCCTTTCATGTACCAAATGCGCATAATCGCCCTTAATCCCCTAACTATAATTTTATTGCCCTTTCATGTACCAACGTGCATAATCACTCTTAATCCCCTAAACTACTGATTACCTTTGATGACAACCCGCGAACCATTGCACTTACATGAACCCTAATCACCTCATTTGAAGTCAGTTGACTTAATGACTTTAGATCTTATCCCAATTTACATCTCGCGCCACATACTAATTACCTTGCTTGCCTATATATAGGAGAACGCTCTCCCTAGGAATATAATTCTCTGATGAAGCTTTTTCTATAAAGCGAAACTAGTCAGAATATATTCCTCACTATCTGTTTTGATTCTTAGTTTTTCAATAAACGTCAAAATACCAACACGTTTATTTCTTAAAAACTGAAATCAAAAATGGCAAGCTCGAATAACAACACCAACCGAAACCAGTCAAGACAACACCCTTACAACAGAAATAAACAACATTATTATAATAATAATAATAACAATAATAATAATAATAATAACAATAACAATAATTATAACAGAAATAATAATAATAATAATAATAATAATAATATTAGACACAACAACAACAACACCAATAACAGAAACAACGAAGAGAAAACTAAACAATTCTCGAATATAAGGTATATACCACCTAACAAACCAACCAACAACATTACAGGAAACATCGTCCCTCTGGAAAACATCATCATTAAGGACCTCTCAACGGAGACAATGGAAAAATTGTTCAACCAATTCCTCCAAAGAAGCGAGAACAATTTCAATAATAATAACAACGACATTAGCAACAACCAGAATAACTACAATAATAATAATCACAACCAAACTTATAACTCGAACACGAATACCAAGCACAACCTCAGACACAACCATAGACCTAATAACCACAACAACAACAATAACAGGAACAACAACAGAAACAACTATCACACAAGAAAGAACAACTACAACAACCAAGACACCACAAACAACAACCGATACAATCCGTATAAAAGAAACCACAACACCCCTGTAGACAACCAACTAAAGGCAACAGTAATAAAAATCTTCAAAGGCCTGAATCAAACTCAAAACTTCCTCAACTTCGGAAAGAAAATGAGTTTTGAAATAGGAATCAAGAAAAATATAGAAGCGATCAACATAAACGACCTCCCAGATAACGAAGACCTGAATAGCAGCATTTCAGACCTCACGGAGGATTTTATGTTAAACCTAAGACTCAAGATAATCGAAAAACAAGAACAAAATATTAACTCCCTTATAGAGATAATAAAAGACAAAAACATAAAAAATGATATAGCCCCAATCTGGCATCTCACCCACACACAAAACCCAAAATGGCACAAGAATCTCTTGGAGATTCTTACAGAGAAAATCATGAAAATAAATCCAAATGCAGCTCAAGATACAGCCACTAACTTAGAACCAGATACCCTAAAAGAACAGCTCCTTACCTTGAACAAGAAGCTAGAAGAAGCACTAAAACAAATAGAAAATATGAACAAGCAAACAAATGACACCCCAACTAACACTCCTACGGACAATCCAACAACCATCAACCCGCAGGACACAACAATAGATAAATTGTATGACATCACAAATGAACTTAGAGAGATGAACACCCACCTCTCATCCTACTCCAGAACAGACGTCCATGAACTCACAATTGAACAAATAGACCAAACTAAACAAGAAAAAATTAACAAATTGGAAGAACTAGAAGAAATCCTAAAAAACCTAAAAAATATCTCATCCCCCGAAAGAAAACGAGTCACAAAACTCAGTTGTAGAATCATGGAGTTGAAAGAGAAATATGATGAAGTAGCCGACGATCTAACAGTAACCAAAACATGTTGCGACTCTCCCACATCATCCCCGACTAAGTCTAGGAGATCTAAAAACACACCCCCTCCCCCATCCCCCCCAAATAATGAACCAACTAATGAACCAACCAATGAACCAACCCCTAACCCTAACCCGAACCCTAACCCGACCCCTAACCCGACCCCTAACCCCAACTCAACCCCTAACCCGACCCCTAACCCGACCCCTAACCCCAACTCAACCCCTAACCCTACCCCTAACCCTACCCCGAACACCACCCCTAACCCCACCCCTGACCCAACCCCTTCCCCTAACCCCACCCTTAACCCCACCCCCTCCACTAACCCCACCCCCACCCTTAACCCCACCCCCACCCTTAACCCTACAACTAACCCCACTTCCCTCCCCCCCTCCAACCCAACCCCAAACTCCACCAATAACCCCACAAATAACACAACGACCTCCCCCATCAAAACAAGAGGGAGAAAACAAACAACAACCACCACCAACACAACAAAAAACTAAATACTGAGTCTACGAAGCCGGCATACATAAACTTATCAGACTACACCCTCTGCAATAGTACAATCAACCTCCTTAACAAAGGCCTAGGCTTCGTAGACTCTAACACATATTGCACATACAATATTTTCAAAACATTCTATAACAAATTAACAAGAGACCTCTCCCTTAAACTCTACTTCCGAAAAAATAAAAACAAAAGACCAACACAAAGTACAAGAACCATCTTTAAACTACCCTCAAAATTCACCCCGAATAGAGAAGACCTATCATACTCAGAGGTTAAACTAATTAACAAAATTACTCAAACCATAAATCAAGACTTATACAAAAGAAAGAAAATAAAGAAGCTACACATAATTCCTATTAACAATAAAAAAATTAAGATAACGGTGAAAAACAAAGACAAAACAAACATACTCTTCACCACTAATAACAGAAAAAACATAACAAAAGAAGAAACACAAGCTTTAAAAAAACTAAAAGAAGACATACGAAACAAAATCATAACGATCAAAAAAGCAGACAAAAATGATGTCTTTGTCATCCAAAATTTCTCGGATTATGACAAGGAGGCCAGGAGACAACTGTCAGACTCCAATTTTTATAGGACCTCAACACCTTACCTCTACCAACAAACGACCAGAACCATCATTAACACACTAAGAAATTACGACATCAACCCTACCCTAAAACAATATTTAATTAATAACCAAAAACCTTTTAAGCAAAGAAAATTTTATATCCTGCCCAAAATACACAAAGAACAAGACAAATGGAACGGCAGAATCCCGCCAGGACGCCCAATAATTACAAATACACAAACAGAGACAACAAACATAACAAGATTCATAAACTATTATCTCGTCCCTTTAATGAAAACCCACCCCAGCTATCTACAAGATAGTTTTGAATTAATTAACTTAATAAAAGAACTAAACAATAGCGACAAACTCAATAACACCAGTAACAATCTAATCCTAGCAACTGCTGACGTAACCTCACTCTACACCAACATGATTAACAAAAAGACGATAGCCAAAACAATCAAAATACTTAAAAAATTCCCAACACCAAACCGTCCAGACAAACTAATAATAGACCTCTTAAAAATAACCCTCAATAATAACTATTTCAATTACGAAGGCACAATATATAAACAGACCAATGGCCTAGCGATGGGAATAGCAATGGCACCCGCACTAGCCAATATATACTTACACGATATAGACAATATTATCCTAAAAACAAACCCAATCCTATATAAAAGATATATAGATGACATACTAATCATATGTAACAAAGACACACTCGAAGAAATTAAAAACAAAACTACAAACAGATTAAAAGAAATAGAACTAACATACACCCAAAACAACACCAGCATCACATTCCTTGACTTGACCCTCATGATTAAAGGGAACAAAATCACAACCAAAACGTACATCAAAGAGACTAACAACTTCAATTGGTTGCACGCGAACTCTAACCACCCAAAACACGTCATCAACAACCTCCATAAAGCAGGTCTCGACAGATTCGCGAGACAATGCTCTGAAAAAGAGGATTATGACACCATCTCAAGGAAGTTTTGCAAGATTCTCGCGACCAAAGGCCACAACTTCACTAAGATGAAGATAAACAGCAAACTAATCTGGCTCAAACACAACAAAGATAAGAGTAAAAATAACAATAACAATAACACAAATAATAATAATATTAATAATAATCCGAATACTAACAATACTACTAATAATAATATTAACGATAATAATAATAATAATAATAATAATAAATCCAATCCCAATAATATGAACGACAAACACGAAAACAACAATAATAATAACGACAACGACCAACCAGCAGAGATCAATCTCCCGATCATAATTGATTACGCCACAGACAACGAAAAACTACTACAAAAAATATGCTCATTAATCAAAGACCATGAAACATCAATTACAAACCCTCCCAAAATAAATACAATTAAAGCGTACTACACAGGAAGAAGCCTCATTAGGCAACTGATGTAAGGAATCGCCGAAGTCCCCGCAATTTCCACAACCCAGATACGAACCGGAAAGCCTCACACATCGCAAGATGTACAACAGCACAAACCCTAACCGCTGGAAGGTGGTAGAAGGACGGAAAAACACGGAGATGAAAAGTAATTCCTATACATCCAGACCTCACAACGACAAACAAAACACATCGAAACCAGAAAAACCAAAGATGAAGATTTACGAATAATTAATGTTCACCCACATGACATAATACTAATCAAACTGAATCTGATTCTCACCACCATTGTACATATGTATATAGAATACACACTCGTTACTTTGATCATTTAAACGCAAACTTTCCTTTTGTACATACTCGTACACTTTTTAATATTTTGAACAGACATGTACACATTTATAATATGTTGAACATACTTGTACACATTTATAACATTTCTAACACTCTAATAATTTTGATAATTTTATTACCCCCTCACGAACAACCTAATAATGTAAATAATTTTATTGCCCTCTCACGAACAATCTAATAATTCTGATAACTTTATTGCCCTCTCATGTACCAACGCACTTAACTAGAATTTTATTGCCCTTTCATGTACCAAATGCGCATAATCGCCCTTAATCCCCTAACTATAATTTTATTGCCCTTTCATGTACCAACGCACTTAACTAGAATTTTATTGCCCTTTCATGTACCAAATGCGCATAATCGCCCTTAATCCCCTAACTATAATTTTATTGCCCTTTCATGTACCAACGTGCATAATCACTCTTAATCCCCTAAACTACTGATTACCTTTGATGACAACCCGCGAACCATTGCACTTACATGAACCCTAATCACCTCATTTGAAGTCAGTTGACTTAATGACTTTAGATCTTATCCCAATTTACATCTCGCGCCACATACTAATTACCTTGCTTGCCTATATATAGGAGAACGCTCTCCCTAGGAATATAATTCTCTGATGAAGCTTTTTCTATAAAGCGAAACTAGTCAGAATATATTCCTCACTATCTGTTTTGATTCTTAGTTTTTCAATAAACGTCAAAATACCAACACGTTTATTTCTTAAAAACTGAAATCAAAAATGGCAAGCTCGAATAACAACACCAACCGAAACCAGTCAAGACAACACCCTTACAACAGAAATAAACAACATTATTATAATAATAATAATAACAATAATAATAATAATAATAACAATAACAATAATTATAACAGAAATAATAATAATAATAATAATAATAATAATATTAGACACAACAACAACAACACCAATAACAGAAACAACGAAGAGAAAACTAAACAATTCTCGAATATAAGGTATATACCACCTAACAAACCAACCAACAACATTACAGGAAACATCGTCCCTCTGGAAAACATCATCATTAAGGACCTCTCAACGGAGACAATGGAAAAATTGTTCAACCAATTCCTCCAAAGAAGCGAGAACAATTTCAATAATAATAACAACGACATTAGCAACAACCAGAATAACTACAATAATAATAATCACAACCAAACTTATAACTCGAACACGAATACCAAGCACAACCTCAGACACAACCATAGACCTAATAACCACAACAACAACAATAACAGGAACAACAACAGAAACAACTATCACACAAGAAAGAACAACTACAACAACCAAGACACCACAAACAACAACCGATACAATCCGTATAAAAGAAACCACAACACCCCTGTAGACAACCAACTAAAGGCAACAGTAATAAAAATCTTCAAAGGCCTGAATCAAACTCAAAACTTCCTCAACTTCGGAAAGAAAATGAGTTTTGAAATAGGAATCAAGAAAAATATAGAAGCGATCAACATAAACGACCTCCCAGATAACGAAGACCTGAATAGCAGCATTTCAGACCTCACGGAGGATTTTATGTTAAACCTAAGACTCAAGATAATCGAAAAACAAGAACAAAATATTAACTCCCTTATAGAGATAATAAAAGACAAAAACATAAAAAATGATATAGCCCCAATCTGGCATCTCACCCACACACAAAACCCAAAATGGCACAAGAATCTCTTGGAGATTCTTACAGAGAAAATCATGAAAATAAATCCAAATGCAGCTCAAGATACAGCCACTAACTTAGAACCAGATACCCTAAAAGAACAGCTCCTTACCTTGAACAAGAAGCTAGAAGAAGCACTAAAACAAATAGAAAATATGAACAAGCAAACAAATGACACCCCAACTAACACTCCTACGGACAATCCAACAACCATCAACCCGCAGGACACAACAATAGATAAATTGTATGACATCACAAATGAACTTAGAGAGATGAACACCCACCTCTCATCCTACTCCAGAACAGACGTCCATGAACTCACAATTGAACAAATAGACCAAACTAAACAAGAAAAAATTAACAAATTGGAAGAACTAGAAGAAATCCTAAAAAACCTAAAAAATATCTCATCCCCCGAAAGAAAACGAGTCACAAAACTCAGTTGTAGAATCATGGAGTTGAAAGAGAAATATGATGAAGTAGCCGACGATCTAACAGTAACCAAAACATGTTGCGACTCTCCCACATCATCCCCGACTAAGTCTAGGAGATCTAAAAACACACCCCCTCCCCCATCCCCCCCAAATAATGAACCAACTAATGAACCAACCAATGAACCAACCCCTAACCCTAACCCGAACCCTAACCCGACCCCTAACCCGACCCCTAACCCCAACTCAACCCCTAACCCGACCCCTAACCCGACCCCTAACCCCAACTCAACCCCTAACCCTACCCCTAACCCTACCCCGAACACCACCCCTAACCCCACCCCTGACCCAACCCCTTCCCCTAACCCCACCCTTAACCCCACCCCCTCCACTAACCCCACCCCCACCCTTAACCCCACCCCCACCCTTAACCCTACAACTAACCCCACTTCCCTCCCCCCCTCCAACCCAACCCCAAACTCCACCAATAACCCCACAAATAACACAACGACCTCCCCCATCAAAACAAGAGGGAGAAAACAAACAACAACCACCACCAACACAACAAAAAACTAAATACTGAGTCTACGAAGCCGGCATACATAAACTTATCAGACTACACCCTCTGCAATAGTACAATCAACCTCCTTAACAAAGGCCTAGGCTTCGTAGACTCTAACACATATTGCACATACAATATTTTCAAAACATTCTATAACAAATTAACAAGAGACCTCTCCCTTAAACTCTACTTCCGAAAAAATAAAAACAAAAGACCAACACAAAGTACAAGAACCATCTTTAAACTACCCTCAAAATTCACCCCGAATAGAGAAGACCTATCATACTCAGAGGTTAAACTAATTAACAAAATTACTCAAACCATAAATCAAGACTTATACAAAAGAAAGAAAATAAAGAAGCTACACATAATTCCTATTAACAATAAAAAAATTAAGATAACGGTGAAAAACAAAGACAAAACAAACATACTCTTCACCACTAATAACAGAAAAAACATAACAAAAGAAGAAACACAAGCTTTAAAAAAACTAAAAGAAGACATACGAAACAAAATCATAACGATCAAAAAAGCAGACAAAAATGATGTCTTTGTCATCCAAAATTTCTCGGATTATGACAAGGAGGCCAGGAGACAACTGTCAGACTCCAATTTTTATAGGACCTCAACACCTTACCTCTACCAACAAACGACCAGAACCATCATTAACACACTAAGAAATTACGACATCAACCCTACCCTAAAACAATATTTAATTAATAACCAAAAACCTTTTAAGCAAAGAAAATTTTATATCCTGCCCAAAATACACAAAGAACAAGACAAATGGAACGGCAGAATCCCGCCAGGACGCCCAATAATTACAAATACACAAACAGAGACAACAAACATAACAAGATTCATAAACTATTATCTCGTCCCTTTAATGAAAACCCACCCCAGCTATCTACAAGATAGTTTTGAATTAATTAACTTAATAAAAGAACTAAACAATAGCGACAAACTCAATAACACCAGTAACAATCTAATCCTAGCAACTGCTGACGTAACCTCACTCTACACCAACATGATTAACAAAAAGACGATAGCCAAAACAATCAAAATACTTAAAAAATTCCCAACACCAAACCGTCCAGACAAACTAATAATAGACCTCTTAAAAATAACCCTCAATAATAACTATTTCAATTACGAAGGCACAATATATAAACAGACCAATGGCCTAGCGATGGGAATAGCAATGGCACCCGCACTAGCCAATATATACTTACACGATATAGACAATATTATCCTAAAAACAAACCCAATCCTATATAAAAGATATATAGATGACATACTAATCATATGTAACAAAGACACACTCGAAGAAATTAAAAACAAAACTACAAACAGATTAAAAGAAATAGAACTAACATACACCCAAAACAACACCAGCATCACATTCCTTGACTTGACCCTCATGATTAAAGGGAACAAAATCACAACCAAAACGTACATCAAAGAGACTAACAACTTCAATTGGTTGCACGCGAACTCTAACCACCCAAAACACGTCATCAACAACCTCCATAAAGCAGGTCTCGACAGATTCGCGAGACAATGCTCTGAAAAAGAGGATTATGACACCATCTCAAGGAAGTTTTGCAAGATTCTCGCGACCAAAGGCCACAACTTCACTAAGATGAAGATAAACAGCAAACTAATCTGGCTCAAACACAACAAAGATAAGAGTAAAAATAACAATAACAATAACACAAATAATAATAATATTAATAATAATCCGAATACTAACAATACTACTAATAATAATATTAACGATAATAATAATAATAATAATAATAATAAATCCAATCCCAATAATATGAACGACAAACACGAAAACAACAATAATAATAACGACAACGACCAACCAGCAGAGATCAATCTCCCGATCATAATTGATTACGCCACAGACAACGAAAAACTACTACAAAAAATATGCTCATTAATCAAAGACCATGAAACATCAATTACAAACCCTCCCAAAATAAATAAAATTAAAGCGTACTACACAGGAAGAAGCCTCATTAGGCAACTGATGTAAGGAATCGCCGAAGTCCCCGCAATTTCCACAACCCAGATACGAACCGGAAAGCCTCACACATCGCAAGATGTACAACAGCACCTACCCTAACCCTAACCCTAACCCTAACCCTAACCCTAACCCTAACCCTTTAACAAAAAGACGATAGCCAAAACAATCAAAATACTTAAAAAATTCCCAACACCAAACCGTCCAGACAAACTAATAATAGACCTCTTAAAAATAACCCTCAATAATAACTATTTCAATTACGAAGGCACAATATATAAACAGACCAATGGCCTAGCGATGGGAATAGCAATGGCACCCGCACTAGCCAATATATACTTACACGATATAGACAATATTATCCTAAAAACAAACCCAATCCTATATAAAAGATATATAGATGACATACTAATCATATGTAACAAAGACACACTCGAAGAAATTAAAAACAAAACTACAAACAGATTAAAAGAAATAGAACTAACATACACCCAAAACAACACCAGCATCACATTCCTTGACTTGACCCTCATGATTAAAGGGAACAAAATCACAACCAAAACGTACATCAAAGAGACTAACAACTTCAATTGGTTGCACGCGAACTCTAACCACCCAAAACACGTCATCAACAACCTCCATAAAGCAGGTCTCGACAGATTCGCGAGACAATGCTCTGAAAAAGAGGATTATGACACCATCTCAAGGAAGTTTTGCAAGATTCTCGCGACCAAAGGCCACAACTTCACTAAGATGAAGATAAACAGCAAACTAATCTGGCTCAAACACAACAAAGATAAGAGTAAAAATAACAATAACAATAACACAAATAATAATAATATTAATAATAATCCGAATACTAACAATACTACTAATAATAATATTAACGATAATAATAATAATAATAATAATAATAAATCCAATCCCAATAATATGAACGACAAACACGAAAACAACAATAATAATAACGACAACGACCAACCAGCAGAGATCAATCTCCCGATCATAATTGATTACGCCACAGACAACGAAAAACTACTACAAAAAATATGCTCATTAATCAAAGACCATGAAACATCAATTACAAACCCTCCCAAAATAAATACAATTAAAGCGTACTACACAGGAAGAAGCCTCATTAGGCAACTGATGTAAGGAATCGCCGAAGTCCCCGCAATTTCCACAACCCAGATACGAACCGGAAAGCCTCACACATCGCAAGATGTACAACAGCACAAACCCTAACCCTAACCCTAACCCTAACCCTAACCCTAACCCTAACCCTAACCCTAACCCTAACCCTAACCCTAACCCTAACCCTAACCCTAACCCTAACCCTAACCCTAACCCTAACCCTAACCCTAAACCCTAACCCTAACCCTAACCCTAACCCTAACCCTAACCCTAACCCTAACCCTAACCCTAACCCTAACCCTAACCCTAACGCTAACCCTAACCCTAACCCTAACCCTAACCCTAACCCTAACCCTAACCCTAACCCTAACCCTAACCCTAACCCTAACCCTAACCCTAACCCTAACCCTAACCCTAACCCTAACCCTAACCCTAACCCTAACCCTAACCCTAACCCTAACCCTAACCATCACATCATACCATCCCTAACCCTAACCCTAACCCTAACCCTAACCCTAACCCTAACCCTAACCCTAACCCTAACCCTAACCCTAACCCTAACCCTAACCCTAACCCTAACCCTAACCCTAACCCTAACCCTAACCCTAAACCCTAACCCTAACCCTAACCCTAACCCTAACCCTAACCCTAACCCTAACCCTAACCCTAACCCTAACCCTAACCCTAACCCTAACCCTAACCCTAACCCTAACCCTAACCCTAACCCTAACCCTAACCCTAACCCTAACCCTAACCCTAACCCTAACCCTAACCCTGAAACTGAGACTCACACAACAACCTAACCCTAACCCTAACCCTAACCCTAACCCTAACCCTAACCCTAACCCTAACCTTAAGCCTAACCCAAACCCTAACCCTAACCCTAACCCTAACCCTAACCCTAACCCTAACCTAACCCTAACCCTAACCCTAACCCTAACCCTAACCCTAACCCTAACCCTAACCCTAACCCTAACCCTAACCCTAACCAGATATCAACCCTGATTCCCAGAAACCTTCGTCCACACGGGCCGGAACGCATGACGTCCTCGGATGTCCCCTCCACAAACCCTAACCCTAACCCTAACCCTAACCCTAACCCTAACCCTAACCCAACCCCACCCCCACCCCTAACCCTACCCCCAACCCTACCCCTAACCCTAACCCTAACCCTAACCCTAACCCTAACCCTAACCCTAACCCAACCCTAACCCTAACCCTAACCCTAACCCTAACCCTAACCCTAAACCCTAACCCTAACCCTAACCCTAACCCTAACCCTAACCCTAACCCTAACCCTAACCCTAACCCTAACCCTAACCCTAAATCAAATACGAACCGGAAGGTCCCAGGCATCGCAAGACGCACCAACCCACAAACCCTAACCCTAACCCTAACCCTAACCCTAACCTTAACCCTAACCTAACCCTAACCCTAACCCTAACCCTAACCCTAACCTAACCCTAACCCTAACCCTAACCCTAACCCTAACCCTAACCCTAACCCTAACCCTAACCCTAAAAGCGAAACTAGTCGGTTCATTCCTACATAATGTTATTTTAATAAAAATTAACAAAAACCTGTTATTTTATTATATTCAAAAAAATGGCAAGTTATAACAATTCAATTGACAACGAGCAACTATAAAGTCAACAAAAAGAAGCGTGGAGATCTCCTCAAGTTGCCGAAGCCTCCGTACTTCACGAGCCGGAACCCTTTCATGTCCTCGGACATACACCCTCAAACCCTAACTATGGCGGAAGGTGGTGAAGGACCGGTCGCCCACGTGATAACAGAAGATCCCTACGTGAGTATAAAGAAAACATTTAAACAAATTATTGAACAAATTACAATTTACTAATTGAATAAACAAAATACGAAATCAACAAAAATGACTAAACACAAGAAACTTAACGAAATGACTAAGAAGAAATTCGAGACAAAGAGCGATATTATAAACAAAGTAAACAACCGAAAGGTACAACTATCAACCACACAATTTAAAAGTTAAAAATTAATTATAAATTGAAATCCTTAAAACTAAGGAGAAGGTGAAAATCAAAAACGAGATCACCTTAACTTCATAAAAATGACAAGTAGATGTTGAATTAAAATTGTCACTCTACTGAAAAAAGTCAATTATGAAGATTAAACATTTTAACTCTAACTATGACTCAGACTCTACAATATTAAGAGATCTTGAAGTCTACAAACCAACCTTGCTCTACAACACAAAGTCTCCGAATCATCTACACTCTACAACACAGAGATGTCATGAAGTCTCAGATTCAATTTTGTACTACTCGAATGGATTCATATTGTCTTATCGAACATTATCAATATCGACATGCACTCACCTGTTTTCTTGACTTTGATACATTAACATATTCGCGCTCTTTCATACAATGCACTTGATCGACATGCACTCACCTGTCTTCTTGACTTTGATACATTAACATATTCGCGCTCTTTCACACAATGCACCTGATCGACATGCACTCACCTGTTTTCTAGACTTTGATACATTAACATATTCGCGCTCTTTCATACAATGCACTTGCCAGCCTATATAAGGCAATTCATTATCTGTAGGTACAACCCTGATGAAGCTCACAAAAGAGCGAAACTAGTCGGTTCATTCCTACATAATGTTATTTTAATAAAAATTAACAAAAACCTGTTATTTTATTATATTCAAAAAAATGGCAAGTTATAACAATTCAATTGACAACGAGCAACTATAAAGTCAACAAAAAGAAGCGTGGAGATCTCCTCAAGTTGCCGAAGCCTCCGTACTTCACGAGCCGGAACCCTTTCATGTCCTCGGACATACACCCTCAAACCCTAACCCTAACCCTAACCCTAACCCTAACCTAACCCTAACCCTAACCCTAACCCTAACCCTAACCCTAACCCTAACCCTAACCCTAACCCTAACTCTGAGTGGAACCGATGTGGTACGGCGCCTTCTGAGTCGTGGGACTCCAACCACAACCCTAACCCTAACCCTAACCCTAACCTAACCCTAACCCTAACCCTAACAACCACTGACACGCCATTAACAAACCTCTGACACTAATGATACTAACCATTTCTGTGATTATCTTAACATACATACTTTGTTAGATATTCATTGCTAAGACTCTCATACAATGATGCATCTGACATTCTACATACAATTTATTATGCATTGAATCATTACAAACTTGCCTATATAAAGAATGAAAAACTTACTGAAGAAATAGCCCTGATGAAGATCTACTAAAAGATCGAAACTAGTCGGCAGACTTTCTTCAGACTTTTACGAATAAATTAGTTTTTAAAAAAACGTCTTACGTTTTTCTGAAAATGGCAAGTTTTAATAGAAAAAACCACTCAAACGATAGCACTCCTCACAACAGGAGCTTCCGTAACAGTAACTTCCAAACTAATAGAAACTCTAATAACTTTAATAATAATAATAATAATAATAATTATAACAATAACAATACGGATAATACGAACAAACAATACACGAACATTAGATACACACCCCCAAGAAACAGCCCCCAACAGGACAACACCAGAAGCTACCAGAACAACAACAACAACAACAACCATAACGATATTACTTCCAACCCACGAGAAGAAGGAACAAAAACAGGAAACTTGACAGAAGAATCAATCAGGAACCTGCTCAAAGAATTCATGGACAACAAAGTTGAGAACAATAACAATAACAATAACACCCCAAACAGAAAACCCTACTATAACAACAAGAACAACTACAACAACAACAACTACAAAAACAACCAGAATTACAGAAACAACCACAGAAACAACAGATACAACCATACCAACAATAACTACAACAATAACAACAGGTACAACCAGAATAACAATAATGAAGACACAAATGAGGTTGAAGATAACTACAACAACAGATATAATAAAAATAGATTCAACCCATACAACAAACACCACCAAAGCGTTGATAGACAACTCAGAACAACGATCATTAACATCTTCAAAGGTCTCAGCCAATTAGAATTCTTTAAAAATTTCGAAAGAAAAATGAAATTCGAATTAGGGATTGAAAAAAATGTAGAATCGATTAACATCGCCAATTCAACTGGAAAAGAAAATCTCAACACAAACATGCTGGACTTGATGGAAGACTTCAGGATCAACCTGAGGCTTCTCATCCTGGAGAACCAGGAATCAGACTTGGAAATACTGATTAGTAACATCAAAGAAAAAAGAAACATAGAAGAAGATATAAAAACAACATGGGAAGCTGTAAAAAGACGGAACCCCAAATGGCCAAGGAACCTGGATAAGATCCTCTTAGAGAGGATACAAAAAGATGCCACTCCAGACACACTAAACACGAAAACACAAGACTACCAGAAAGACCTGGCGAATGTAAATAAAAAACTGGAAGAAGCGCTCAAATGTTTAGAAACACTCCAAAAGAACAACCAAAACAATAATATAAATAATAATAATACAAACAAAGACCAAAACAAAGAAAACACCAATGACAACCAAAACAACAATAGCAACAACACCAACAAAGAAGAAGAAGGTAATAAGAACAACAACAAAACCAACAATGAAAAGGAAAATAACAGTAAAGACACCAACAACAACATCAACCACAACAACAAAAATACTAACAACAACAACGAAAACCAAAACAACGAAGAAAACAACACTAATAACAGCAACAGAAACAACAACCAAATTAATAACAACAATAATAACAACAACAAAAATAACAACAACGAAACAAACAACCAGACCAACTCCAACCACAACACGGCCACCAACAACAACAACAAGGAAGAAGAACACAACAATATAACAAACAACAAGAATGACAAAACAAATAACAACAAAAGTAACAACAAACCGAACACCGAGAACAACAACACTAACAACATCAACATAAACAAAGACAACGACGAAAGTAACGAAACTACCAAGAACAATACGGTGGATGAAGAAGAAGAAAAAGAGTTGGAAATTCTAAATGATATAATCATAGAAATTAATACGATTGAAAATTTCCTTATACTTTACAGCAAACCATACGGAAGAATGTTAATGTCACTAAGAAATATTGAAAAAACAAAGAGAGATAACCTGAGCAATCTAGATTACATAAACACGAAAATTAACAACTTTCACAAAATAAAGAACAACACAAATTACAAAAAAAGAATACTGAAAATCAGAAAACAGATCGGCAATCTAATCGTAAGATTCCAAGATATAGAAGAAACTATAGAAGAAACCTCCATAGATCTGGACACACAATCTCCAGACACTCCAAACCAATCCATGGACACACAACTAACAAATATAAATGATAAAAATAATGAAGAAACGAACATCACTGCTGGACCAAGCACAACAAACCCCAACACAGACATCACCACAGGACCAAGCACAACAAACTCCAACACAAACACCAATATCAACGTACCATCCAACAAAGAGAACAACACGGGAACAACGGAAGACACAAGCTTCCCCTCACCAAAAAAACTAAGGAAAAGGAACCAAACGGAACAAAAAAACTAAGCACAGAATCTACGAATAGCTTCCTAAATCTATCTAACTTTAAACTAAACGATAATATGATTAATGTACTAAATAAAGGTTTAGGCTTCGTAGATTCTAAGAACTATACTAATTATAATAAAATGAAAATATTCTATAATAAACTAAGAAGAGATCTCTCACTTAAATTTTACTTTAACAAATTAAATTTGAACAACAATAAGAATAACAATAAATCAATCTTCAAACTCCCATCTACATTTACTCCCAAAATAAACGAACTAGACGAAACAGAAAGAACACTGATCAATAAAATCACACAGACCATCAACCAAGATATGTACAAAAGAAGGAAATACAAAAACAAAGGCATCATCCCGATAAACAATAACAAAATCAAAACAACCAACATAAATAATAAGAAAACAAACATTCTATTCAAAACGAACAATAAGGACAACCTGACAAAAGAAGAAAGAGAATCTATCACAGAACTCAAAGAAGCTATCAAAAACAAACTCATAACTATAAAAAAAGCGGACAAGAATGATATCTTTGTGATCCAAAACTACAATGATTATCACAAAGAAGCACTGAAACAACTAGCGGACCAATCCTTCTACAGGATCGCGAACCCTAGCGAATATAAAGAAACAAGCAAATTAATCAAGTACACCCTCAACAAATATAATATAAATAGTACCCTCAAACAATACTTACTAAATAACAAATCCCCATTTAAACCAAGGAAATTTTACCTACTACCGAAAATACATAAGGACAAATCCAAATGGGACGATCTTATCCCACCAGGCAGACCCATCATAACCAACACAAAAACAGAAACAACTAATGTGACTAGATTCATTAACCATTTCCTGGTACCGCTGATGAAAAAACATCCAAGCTACTTAAAAGACAGCTTTGACCTCATAGATATCATCAACAAACTTAACATCGAGAACAAAATCAACAACGAAAACAATAATCTCATCCTTGCCACAGCGGATGTAACGTCTTTATACACCAACATGCTAAATAAAAAAACCATCGCAAAAACTATTAAGATCCTCAAGAAGTATCCAGAAACTAACAGACCTAACCAACTAATCATAGATTTACTTAAAATAACTTTAAACAATAACTTCTTCATATACGAGGACAAAACATATAAACAGATTAATGGATTAGCGATGGGTATATCCATGGCTCCCGCCCTCGCCAATATCTACCTCAACGACATTGACAACATCATCCTCAACACCAAACCTATTCTTTACAGAAGATACATAGACGACCTACTAATAATCTGCACTAAAAACACACTCGAAGAAATAAAAAATAAAACAACGAATGTCCTCAGAGAAATCAAGTTAGAATACACACAAGACGATAACACTATTAACTTCTTAGATCTAACCATAACCCTACTTAAGAATAAACTAATAACCAAAACATACACTAAAGAAACCAACAATTTTAATTGGTTACACTCAATGTCTAGCCACCCCAAACACATAATTACAAACCTGCACAAGTCTGGCCTGGTGAGATTCGCCAGACACTGCACTTCCTTGGAAGACTACCAAGCTATTACGAAAAGATTCTGCAGAGCCTTAACAAATAAAGGCCATAACTTTACTAAAATGAAAATCAACAGTAAACTAATCTGGAGAAGGATCAAACTTGAGAAGGAGTTATCAAAAAATAATAATAACATAATTCCTAAAAGCATCAAGAATAATGAGAATAATAACAGTAATAAAGATAATAATAATAATAATAATAATAATGATAACAATAATAATAAGAATAATAATAAGAATAATGGTAACAATAACAAGGAAAATAAGAATGAATCCAATGATAATGACAATTATAACAACAACAATGAGAAGGATGATAACAATAACAACAATACTGAAAAGGAGAACAAAAATCAAGTGAACAATCTCCCAATTATCATTGACTATGACAAGAACAACAACCTCCTATTACAGAAGATAACCAAACTAATTAATAATCACAATGACATTACGGGATCAAAAATAAAGATAAGACCTATCAAGGCCTATTACACCCAGAAAACCCTATTAAGACAATTATCGTAAGATATCAACCCTGATTCCCAGAAACCTTCGTCCACACGGGCCGGAACGCATGACGTCCTCGGATGTCCCCTCCACAAACCCTAACCCTAACCCTAACCCTAACCCTAACCCTAACCCTAACCCTAACCAACTTTCATTGATTTTACACTTCGATTACTTTAACCATTTCACTGTCAACCTAATTTGCATATACAAAGTCACCTATTATCTTTCAATCTAACCCTTGAATTCATATACTTTGAGCACCTAACCCCTTGGCATTACCCCCATTCTACTACTTAACATAATCCCCGCCAAGCCTTTGTTCACATAATTCGCACTCAATAACTGTATTCTATATCACTGATATCTATATACAAATATATGACACACACCGCTCCACCAAGCCTTTGTTCACATAGCACGCCTTCAATTTGACTGTATGCTATATCACTGATATCTATATACAACTATATGACACACACCGCTCCACCAAGCCTTTGTTCACATAGCACGCCTTCAATTTGACTGTATGCTATATTACTGATGACTATATGCAACTATATGATACACGCCGCTTGCTTTTATATATGGGAGACTCTTCCCTAAGGTTCACTGTCCTGAAGAAGCTATTCTCATAGCGAAACTAGTTGACATTTTTCCTTATTCGATTTTTGAAAATAAAGCTATTTCGAAAATTCGTGTTTTGTCTTTTCCCTGAAAAGATGGCAAGCAATCGGAATTACTATTATAACCAAAATAATAATAATAATAATAATAATAATAAAAATCTGTTTGATAATAATAATAATAATAATTATATTAATAGGAATAATAATAATAACAACAACAATAACAATAATAATGATAATGATTATAACAACACCAATGGCAACAACAACAACATTCCTAACAACAACAACAATTATAATAATAATAATAAGTACAATAACTACTGGACAAACAATAACAACAACAATCAACCACAAAAATTTGGCAATATCAGATATACACCCCCAAACAACCAAGGCTCCCACAACATCTCAAGCCCAGCTCAAAATACAACCCCTCTGGAAAACTCAATCACTGAGGATATTGTGAAGAAGATAATCTCACAATACGTCGAAACAACAAAGAACACAAATTACCAGAACAACAATAATAATAACAATAATAATAATAATAACTATAATAATAATAATAATAATAATAATAATCCCAGATATTACCAAAACCGCAGGAATAACTATAGGAATAATAATAATAATAATAACAACAACAGAAACAACAATAGATATAATCCATACCACAGAAACCAGATGAGGAAACACAACAATGTTGATAATGACAACAATAATAATAATAATAATAATAACAACAACAACAACAATAACTCTAACAATAATATAAACTCTGACTCAAATCTGAAAAGAAACCTAATTAAGATCCTCAAAGGACTCAACCAAATCTCCAACTTCCAAAAACTGGAGAAAAAGATGAAGTTTGAATTAGGTGTTATCAAAAACATTCAATCAATTAACATCAACAACCTGACTGGTGACTCAGCACTCTCGGAACACATAACAGACCTCACAGAAGAATTTAGAATTAACTTAAGAATGACTATTCTCGAGAAACAAGAAGCACATATCAACAACCTAATTGAATCCTTAAAATACAAAGATATTCAAGAATTAAAAGAAATTTGGGAACAAACTAAAAAACAAAATCCCAAATGGAGTGACAATCTGTTTGAGATATTGACGTCAAAATTAAACAATCTCAACCCAACTACCTCAAATCAACCCTTACCACAACAAATTCCATCGGAACCTACTACAAGCCAATCGAATGATATCAACCTGAAACTAGAGGAAACACTCAAGTACCTACAGAGTCTACAAACCCTCATCAATAATCCCAACAATCCTACTAAAACACAACAACCACAAAGAAAGAGAAACAAATCTCCTAGCCCCCCAACACCAAAACGTAATAAACCCCAAACAGAAGAACACACAGATACAGAAACACAATCAGAGGAACAAATAACTTGGGAAAGTGATGAAGAAGAAGAAAATAACGAAGACCCAACCCTAGAAACTGAATTAAATATATTTAATGAAATTACGCTTGACATAAATGATATTGACCTTGAGATAACAGAAATGAGTGAATATGACCATAAAAATATCTCACAAGAAGAACTAAAGAATAAAAGAATTACCTACTTAAAATGGATACAATCAACTAACAAAAAAATAAACAATCTAAAGAAAATCAAAACGTATGGGCACAAACAAGTTGAAATCCTGGACAAAAAGAAGAAACTAGCAGAATTACTAATATATCTCGACCGTATCTACCAATCTATGACGGACCACAAGGAGTCAGGTTTTTCTCCCCCTACGTCATCTAATAAATCAAATAAACTAATACTACCTACCTCTAACCCCCTCCCTAACCCTATTCCTAATCCTAACCCTAACTCTAATTCTAACTCTAACCCTGATTCTAATCCTAACCCTAACCCTAATCCTAACACTAACCCTAATCCTAACCCTGAAACTAACCCTAACCCTAATCCTGACCCTAACCCTAACCCTAATCCTAACCCTAACTCTAACTCTAACCCTAACCTTAACCCTAACTCTAACACTAACCCTAACCCTAACTCTAACACTAACCCTAACTTCATCCCTAACCCTAACCCCAACCCGGAAACCATTTCAACGAGTATCCCCACAACCATCACCATACTGGAGGAACCCCCCCAAACAGACACACCCACCGACCCACAAAATAATTTAGACTCCCCAATAAAAACAAGGGGAAAGAAACAAACAAAGACAAAAAACTGAATCCAGAGTCTACAAAACCCGCCTACATTAACTTATCTAACTACACACTAAACAACAACATGATTAAAATACTTAACAAAGGACTGGGTTTTGTAGACTCTAATCCCTACTGTAACTACTATAGATATAAATCCTTCTACCATAAATTGAAGAGAGACCTCTCACTTAAATTTTATTTCAGAAGACTTAACAAAAATAAAAACAAATATGATATTTACCTATCACACAAAGAAAGATCTAACTCCCATCTTACATCTGCCTTCAAACTTCCATCAAATTTTACACCTAAAGAAGAAAACCTTTCTAAATCAGAAAACCAACTAATAAATAAACTAACACAATCCATCAACCAAGACCTCTATAAGAGAAAGAGAATTAAAAAACTTAACATAATACCGATTAACATTAAGACAACTAAATTAAGACTCCTAAACAAAAATAAAACCAACACTTTATTTACTACCTACAATAAAATTAATATAACTAAAGAAAGAGAAGCACTCAAATTGTTGAAAAACGACATTGAAAACAAACTAATTACAATTAAGAAAGCAGATAAGAACGATGTCTTCATAATACAAAATTACGCCGACTACGATAAAGAAGCGAGAAGACAATTAGCCAACACAAACTTTTATAGAACTTCCAATCTAATGGAGTACCGACAAACATCTACAATCATTACCAACACCCTAAGAAGACACAACATAAGCCCTACATTAAAACAATTTCTAATAAATAATAAAACACCATTCAAGAATAGAAGATTCTATATATTACCCAAAATACATGAAGAAATAGAAAAATGGGATGGAAATATTCCACCAGGTCGCCCAATTATCACGAACACCCACACGGAAACCACCAATATTACGAAATTCATCAACCACCACCTAATACCCCTCATGAAAACACATGAAAGCTACCTACAAGACAGCTTTGAACTAATAAAAATAATAAACCAACTTAATTCAGAAAATAAATTTAACAATGACAATAAAAACCTAATCCTTGCAACAGCTGATATTACCTCCCTTTATACTAACATGATAAATAAAAAGACCATTGCGAAAACAATCAGAATCTTAAGAAAACACCCTGTTCTGAACCGACCAGATAAACTAATAATAGATCTACTCAAAATTACTCTAAACAATAATTTCTTTACCTACGAAGATGAAGTATATAAACAAATTAACGGTCTAGCAATGGGTATCTCAATGGCACCAGCATTAGCCAACATCTACCTTCATGACCTCGATAATATAATCTTAAAAACAAAACCTATTCTATATAAAAGATATATTGATGATATTCTAATAATTAGCACAATAGAAACCCTATCAGAGATAAAATTAAAGACAACCAACAAATTAAGAGAGATAGAACTAACATACACAGAAAACATAAGCAACCTTAACTTCCTAGACCTAACCCTCACATTACACAACAACAAAATCACAACAAAAACCTTTATTAAAGACACTAATAATTTTAATTGGTTACATGCTGAGTCGAATCACCCAGAACATATAATTATCAACCTACACAAAGCCGGCCTCACAAGATTCGCCAGACAATGCTCAAATAAATCTGACTATGACACAATAGCCAGAAAATTCTGCAGAATACTCTCAAACAAAGGTCATAACTACACCAAGATGAAGATCAGCAGTAAATTGATTTGGACTAAATATAACTATAACAATAATGACGATGATAATAATAATAATAATAATAATAATAATAATAATAATAATAATAATAACAATAATAATAATAATAGTGATAATAATAATAATAATAATAACAATAATAATAATAATAATAATAATAATAATATCTCCCTACCGATAATAATAGACTACGCTTCAAGTAATAAGAGACTACTCAACAAACTCTCTACAATGATTTACAAACATGAAGCAGAGAACACAGAACAAATAAAGATCAAACTCATAAAGACTTACTATACAGGCAAGAGCCTGATCAGACAACTGATGTGAGGAAATCCCCTTGCCCCCGTTGTCTTCTCTTCCCAGCACTAACTGGAAAGTCCCATGTATCGAAAGATGCACATATTACAAACCCTAACCCTAACCCTAACCCTAACCCTAACCCAACCCCACCCCCACCCCTAACCCTACCCCCAACCCTACCCCTAACCCTAACCCTAACCCTAACCCTACCCCTACCCCTAACCCTAACCCCACCCCTAACCCGAACCCGGCCCCTAACCCCACCACTAACACCACGGTACTAACCACGTCCCCCATAAAAACGAGAGGGAGGAAGCAGACCACAAGCACAACAAAAAACTAAACACAGGGTCTACGAAGCCTGCATACATCAACTTATCCGACTACGTCCTCTGCAATAATACTATCAACCTCTTGAATAAAGGACTAGGCTTCGTAGACTCTTCCCCATATTGCACCTACCACAAAATAAAGACCTTCTACAACAAACTGACAAGAGACCTATCCCTCAAACTCTTCTTCCGGAAAATCAAACACAAGAGACCAACACTAAACACAAAGAATACCTTCAAACTGCCCTCCAAATTCAATCCAAAAAAGGAGGACCTTTCAGACTCGGAGAATAAACTATTGAACAAAATCACTCAAACCATCAACCAAGACCTATATAGAAGAAAGAAAACAAAAAATCTCTACATAATTCCGATCAATAACAAAAAAATTAAAATAACAGAAGAAAACAAAAACAAGACCAACACTCTCTTCTCCACAAATAACAAAAAGAATATAACAAAAGAAGAGACACAAGCCCTAAAAAAACTAAAAGAAGACATAAAAAACAAAACAATAACAATCAAAAAAGCAGACAAGAATGACGTATTTGTCATCCAACAATACGCAGACTATGACAAGGAGGCTAGGAGACAACTATCAGACTCTAACTTCTATAGGATCTCATCCCCTTACCTCTACCAACAAACTGCCAGAACCATCATTAATACACTAAGAGATTACAACATCAGCCCCACCCTGAAACAATACTTAATTAACAATCAACAACCCTTCAAACCTAGAAGATTCTACATCTTACCAAAAATTCACAAAGAGAAAAACAAATGGGACGGCAGAATCCCACCAGGACGCCCGATCATCACCAACACACAGACCGAAACTACAAACATAACAAAATTTATAAACCACTTCCTGGTCCCGTTAATGAAAACCCACCCCAGCTATCTGCAAGATAGTTTTGAACTAATTGGCCTAATCAAACAACTAAACATAAATGACAAACTCAACAACACCACCAACGATCTAATACTAGCAACGGCTGACATAACATCTCTCTACACAAACATGATTAATAGAAAAACAATAGCGAAAACAACCAAAATCCTTAAGAAATTCCCAATCCCAAACCGCCCAGACGACCTAATCATTGACCTACTAAAAATAACTCTCAATAACAACTACTTCATGTACGAAGGCCAAACCTACAAACAGACAAACGGCCTCGCAATGGGAATTGCAATGGCACCCGCGTTGGCCAACATATACCTCCACGATATAGATAATATAATTCTCAAATGCAACCCAATACTGTACAAAAGGTATATCGATGATATACTAATCATTTGCAAGAAAGAAACACTGGAGGAGATAAAAGTCAAAACCACGAACAGACTCAAAGAAATTGAACTGACCTACACTCAAAGTACCACCAGCATAACTTTCCTTGATCTAACTCTAACGATCCAAAACAACAAAGTCACTACTAAGACGTTCGTGAAGGAGACAAACAACTTCAACTGGTTGCACGCAAACTCCAACCACCCTAGGCATATCATCAATAATCTCCACAAGGCAGGCCTAGACCGATTCGCAAGGCAATGCTCAGAAAAAGAAGATTATGATAATATTGCAAGGAAATTTTGCAGAATACTAGCAACCAAAGGCCATAATTTCACAAAAATGAAAATAAATAGTAAACTAATCTGGCTTAAACACAATAAACAGATTAAAACTAACAACACTATCATCAACAACGACAATAATAATAATAATAATAATGATAATAATAATGATAATACTAACTCTAACGAAACCATTATAAATAATAATATTATTATTAATAATAATAATAATAATAATTCCAACTCTAACAACATTAACGAGTATTCTAACAACAAGAACACTAAGAATAACCAACCGACAGAGATCACTCTTCCGATCATAATCGACTATACCACAAACAATGAGAAACTCTCACGGAAGATTTGCTCCCTGATTCAAGAACACGAAACATCAAATACAGATACTCCCAAGATAAAGACGCTCAAAGCGTACTACACAGGAAGAAGCATCATAAGGCAACTGATGTAGGGAGTTGCCAGAGTCCCCTATCCTCCCACTTCCAAATACGAACCGGAAGGTCCCAGGCATCGCAAGACGCACCAACCCACAAACCCTAACCCTAACCCTAACCCTAACCCTAACCCTAACCTAACCCTAACCCTAACCCAACAAGCCATTAATACCAAGATAATACGCCGATGCATATCCAATCTGGTGGATAGGTGCAAAAGCGAAAAAAACTTATAATCCCCAGGCCTGACAACCCTGGGGATCAAATTTTCTGCTCAACTCCTTCAACGCCTCCACCACAACCACCACTCCCGGCCATCCCCCACCTACCTCCACCACCACATCCACCTCCACCACCACCACCACCACCCCCCCCCCTGCCGACCCGCACCAAACCCTAACACAAAATTCTTCCCAAAACCACCTCCTATTTCCACTCCTAACCAAACGCACTCAGTCCTGAACCTCTCCAGTCATCCACTATCAATAAATACACACTCACTCCTACAACTGGGTTTCAACTACATCCCCACCAAAAACCTCCAACCTACAAAACACTTCTACAGTCTATACAAATCGACCACCCGCAAAATCTTCCTCTGGTCTTTCTTCAGACTATCCCCAGACCCAACCACCCCAACGAACAAACACCCTTTCTGCCTCCCAAGCAACTTTACCCCCTCACCAGCCTTGATCCACCCAGAAATCTACGACCTTTCCATAAACATACACAACACTATAAGAAAACACATAATAAACTTCACAAACACAAAATCACGAAACAATCCCTCCATCTCTCCAAACCCAACAACACACCCTTACACCTATACTTTTAGCCCTCCAAACCTTTCCCAAGAACAGGCGATAGAACTAAAGACACTCACGGATGCAACGAAAACAAGGGACATCATAATCCGTAAAGCAGACAAAGGGGACACCCTGGTGCTATGGAGCCCAGAAAGTTATGACGACGAAGTCACCCGACAGCTGAACGACACTAAATTCTATCGACCTTCCCAACCCAACAGACAGTCTCTCACGGCATCCTTAATAAAAAGAGCCCTCCACAAACATAAATCCTTGATTGATAATAAAACATTCCTCTTCCTAACCCCTCCAGCCAACATCAAACCAAGAAAATTCTACCTCCTTCCGAAAATCCACAAAGAGTACACCAAGTGGTCGGACACTTGCACTCCACCCGGCCGACCAATCATCTCCAACACGAACTCAGAAACCACTAACCCCTGCCTCTTCATAACTCACTACCTCACTCCACTTATGGAACAACACCCCGCTTACCTAAAAAATAGCTTCGACCTAAAAACCTCCATCGACCAGATCAATAACAACCCCTCACGACCACCTTTCACCAACCCTCTCCTCCTTACAGCAGACATCTCCTCCCTATACACCAATATGCTTAACTCCCGAACTTTAGCTATAATAAAAAGAACCTTCAACAAATTCCCAGACCCAACCCGCCCCGACAACCTCCTACTAGACCTACTCAGAATCATCCTCACAAACAATTTTTTCACATTCAAAGACAATTTCTACCAACAGATCAATGGATGCGCCATGGGCATCAGTCCTGCCCCCGCACTAGCCAACCTCTACCTTCAAGCAATAGACAACCTAATCATCCATAAATACAACCCCATCTTATACAAACGTTACATCGACGACATCCTCCTCATCACCGACCTCCACGACTCACCCTGGACCAACCCAGAAGCTTTCATCTCCTCAATAACCAAGGACCTAGACACGTCAATCCCAGGCATCAAATCAGAACTCACCCACAACCCCTGCACAGCCACTTTCCTCGATGTAACCATCTTCCTCTCAAACAACACCCTACTAACAAAAACACACATCAAACCTACAAACTCTTTCTCACTACTCCACAAACAGTCAAACCACCCTCCACACATCTTCAAAAGTATTGTCTCCTCGTCATTCATACGCTTCCGCCGTCTATCTTCAACCGAAGAAGACTATATTCACACCTCCAAGATACTCATAGATTCCCTATCCAACCGAGGCTACAATTCCACACTGCTGAAAAAACAAATGAAAAAATATCTCCGATACACACATCCAATCCCACCTTCTCCTCAATTAGCTACCGACCAGCCCAACAATATTATCCCCCTAATCCTACAATACAACCCGTCCAACAACATCCTCTTACACCATATCCAACAATTAATTAAGGAATGCCCCCTCAACATTGACAGGCCAATAAAAGCCTTCGAGGTCCTACCATCCTTAGGCCGCACGCTTTTTAACTACTAACAAACACTCCCAACCACATCAACATGAATAGCAGATCAGGATCAATACGGCGCCAATTTTTTTACTTTCATTATTCTTATCCAAAAAACCTAAACCTACCGGCAAATGGTTATCCTGCCTGTTATCACTTCATCACACCAATACACACACACATCCACCAATACTCTGAACAAAACTCCGAACAGTACATGACAATCAAGAAATCATCGATTTACAACCCGTCATATTATTCATGCCTCTACATCCATCAGAGCTTGCATAATCCTCTTGAGCACTCCTATCGATACTACACAATTCCTAACCCCATTACGCAATGAGCACAGTACAGATCTCCCACCTAAGACGCCATCCAACAAACATTACTTTCCTTCCCTCTTCGATCATTCGCCTAATATAATATACCTGTACATTTTTCAGTTTGCCTCATTACAATTACACACATTGTGATTCACACTCCACAACTCCTCAACCTCATTAATCGCATACAAACCACACCCTCCAATAAAACCCCACATCAATGACCAATAAAACACAACACACCCTCCAATAAAAACTCTGCACCAATAAAACACAAAGCAACTGTTCACATATCCCATATAGACCGTAGTCATTATATAACCCGAACCCGCGCAAAAAATGTCTATATAAGCGGATGCACCAACTGGAAATTTATCATTTCACTATTTTGCTCTTCGCTCATTCACATTCGATTGGTCCTACTTGTGTGACTTTTGTCAAAATCACACCCTATTTCGACCTTATTATATTTCATGTATAATACTTTCTGTACATTCGCCTTTGTCTTTAATCATATTCAGTTCGATCTGATCGTATTCTGTACATTCGAGAACTATTGTCCGTACAGATACATGTATTAATTGAACTCCTTGACATCCTACACCATGCTTCATTAGCAACGTGTTTATTTTGTACATATTGCAGTTCGGTATTTCGTTTTCCCATTTTCGCCTTATTCTCACGAGTTTGTTTTCTTTGCCTGAAGAGTCTGTTCACAGACGAAAATATTCGCATTTTTGATTTCAAACTCGTGTCCTCCTTACTTGTTGATTTTTATTTGATCTATTTTTTCAAATAAAATCCCGTTCACTGTTCATCTCTCTATAGAATCTCTTAAACAGTCAAGATGCCGAATGACTGTGAGACTCTGAAACAATCTTTACTAAGACTCCTCCAAAACTTTGATTCACCTCCCAACACCTCCTATGCAGATGTCGCAAGACACACCCCTACACATCCCATTCTCAAACAAACACCACACATAAGACACACACCACCTCCCCACAAAAAACAGAGAACAAATTCACCACCGAGCTTTACCCCTTTTCAATACAAACCACATACCTCCCATTCTTCCAGCAAACCAACCAGTCCAACTCCAAACCACCGGTCTCCATCGGCCAAGAACGTGAGATGGCAGGAAAGCACTCACCCACCCCACAGGACACCCCCTCCAAGACATCACACAAACCCAAGAACACCCCCTCCAAGACATTACACAAATTCCAGGACACCTCCTCCAAAACAGCACACAAACCCAAGGAGAAACCAACCTATTAGCGAGGAGACGATCCAACGTCTCTACAGCACTAATCGGGATGGGATCCCCGGGTTACTGGCCACAAGGAAACCAGTCAGAGGAAACACTACCCACCAGTCCAGACCACACTATACAAAACCCAAAACAACACCCCAAACCTCTCACACCCCTGCACGTTATCTTCGTAATCAAAACTTCTCAACACCAAACCCAATTCCCCCGAAAAAATCCACCCCTCTACTCCCGACCCCACCCCAATCATCTACAACCCAACCAAACCTAAATACAATCCAAAACCATAAACATGAATACAATTCCATCAAATCACTCATGCATGAAAATTTCAAAATAGCATCCCACTCTCGCAAAATAAACGAAGCCTGGAACCAATCATTCACATCTCTGACATCCACCCTCAACTTCAACCAAACCTCATTAGAATCCATCAAAGACCCAGCCTCTGTTTTCCTGAACGCTATCATAGCAACAGGCAGAACACAAATCACTGAAAACATCACAAAACTCTGCCTAAACATCCTAAAATTCCACAACAATAACCTCCTATCTGCTTCTGACGCAATAAAAAAGACACACAAATCCATATACAAACACTCCAACACACGTCCCCCCAACCAAGAGCAAATATCCCTGGAGACCCTCTTGAGACACAAACAGACTGCACTCCCTAACAATTCAACCCAAAACACACCAACAACCCCCCCAAATATCATCACACTGGACGACTCCCAGTCCCCAACACCCTCCCCACCTATCGCACCTACCCAGCCGACCAACAGTACCACACAATACACATCAACCCCACCCACAACAACAAACAAATCCCCCACAATGATGTCATCAACCACGATACACACTAACCCTCCCCCACAACTCCCTCCAAAAAGACCCCTACTACCACTCCCAACAAGACACGGGACACTGATCAATGAAACAACTACCGGAAAACAAAAAACCCCCCCTCGACCTAGAAGAAGATCCCTTCCGAACTCTAGACCAGACACACCACCCAACCCCACACCGTCTACCCCCACTCCACCAAACCCAATCCCAAACCCAACCCCTAACCCTCCTTTCAAACACACCCCAAAGACCTATCACCCACTCCGTCAATATCAACTCAGATCAACAAGCCATTAATACCAAGATAATACGCCGATGCATATCCAATCTGGTGGATAGGTGCAAAAGCGAAAAAAACTTATAATCCCCAGGCCTGACAACCCTGGGGATCAAATTTTCTGCTCAACTCCTTCAACGCCTCCACCACAACCACCACTCCCGGCCATCCCCCACCTACCTCCACCACCACATCCACCTCCACCACCACCACCACCACCCCCCCCCTGCCGACCCGCACCAAACCCTAACACAAAATTCTTCCCAAAACCACCTCCTATTTCCACTCCTAACCAAACGCACTCAGTCCTGAACCTCTCCAGTCATCCACTATCAATAAATACACACTCACTCCTACAACTGGGTTTCAACTACATCCCCACCAAAAACCTCCAACCTACAAAACACTTCTACAGTCTATACAAATCGACCACCCGCAAAATCTTCCTCTGGTCTTTCTTCAGACTATCCCCAGACCCAACCACCCCAACGAACAAACACCCTTTCTGCCTCCCAAGCAACTTTACCCCCTCACCAGCCTTGATCCACCCAGAAATCTACGACCTTTCCATAAACATACACAACACTGTAAGAAAACACATAATAAACTTCACAAACACAAAATCACGAAACAATCCCTCCATCTCTCCAAACCCAACAACACACCCTTACACCTATACTTTTAGCCCTCCAAACCTTTCCCAAGAACAGGCGATAGAACTAAAGACACTCACGGATGCAACGAAAATAAGGGACATCATAATCCGTAAAGCAACGAAAACAAGGGACATCATAATCCGTAAAGCAGACAAAGGGGACACCCTGGTGCTATGGAGCCCAGAAAGTTATGACGACGAAGTCACCCGACAGCTGAACGACACTAAATTCTATCGACCTTCCCAACCCAACAGACAGTCTCTCACGGCATCCTTAATAAAAAGAGCCCTCCACAAACATAAATCCTTGATTGATAATAAAACATTCCTCTTCCTAACCCCTCCAGCCAACATCAAACCAAGAAAATTCTACCTCCTTCCGAAAATCCACAAAGAGTACACCAAGTGGTCGGACACTTGCACTCCACCCGGCCGACCAATCATCTCCAACACGAACTCAGAAACCACTAACCCCTGCCTCTTCATAACTCACTACCTCACTCCACTTATGGAACAACACCCCGCTTACCTAAAAAATAGCTTCGACCTAAAAACCTCCATCGACCAGATCAATAACAACCCCTCACGACCACCTTTCACCAACCCTCTCCTCCTTACAGCAGACATCTCCTCCCTATACACCAATATGCTTAACTCCCGAACTTTAGCTATAATAAAAAGAACCTTCAACAAATTCCCAGACCCAACCCGCCCCGACAACCTCCTACTAGACCTACTCAGAATCATCCTCACAAACAATTTTTTCACATTCAAAGACAATTTCTACCAACAGATCAATGGATGCGCCATGGGCATCAGTCCTGCCCCCGCACTAGCCAACCTCTACCTTCAAGCAATAGACAACCTAATCATCCATAAATACAACCCCATCTTATACAAACGTTACATCGACGACATCCTCCTCATCACCGACCTCCACGACTCACCCTGGACCAACCCAGAAGCTTTCATCTCCTCAATAACCAAGGACCTAGACACGTCAATCCCAGGCATCAAATCAGAACTCACCCACAACCCCTGCACAGCCACTTTCCTCGATGTAACCATCTTCCTCTCAAACAACACCCTACTAACAAAAACACACATCAAACCTACAAACTCTTTCTCACTACTCCACAAACAGTCAAACCACCCTCCACACATCTTCAAAAGTATTGTCTCCTCGTCATTCATACGCTTCCGCCGTCTATCTTCAACCGAAGAAGACTATATTCACACCTCCAAGATACTCATAGATTCCCTATCCAACCGAGGCTACAATTCCACACTGCTGAAAAAACAAATGAAAAAATATCTCCGATACACACATCCAATCCCACCTTCTCCTCAATTAGCTACCGACCAGCCCAACAATATTATCCCCCTAATCCTACAATACAACCCGTCCAACAACATCCTCTTACACCATATCCAACAATTAATTAAGGAATGCCCCCTCAACATTGACAGGCCAATAAAAGCCTTCGAGGTCCTACCATCCTTAGGCCGCACGCTTTTTAACTACTAACAAACACTCCCAACCACATCAACATGAATAGCAGATCAGGATCAATACGGCGCCAATTTTTTTACTTTCATTATTCTTATCCAAAAAACCTAACCCTAACCCTAACCCTAACCCTAACCCTAACCCTAACCCTAACTCCAACGATAACAAACGAACCGATAACAATGGACAAAGACTTAGATAATTTAAACAACAAACTTAATAAATTGATAGAAATAATGGCGGACATACAGACGAAAAACGCCAGTCTGGAATCGCAGATAACGACAATCAAAAACACAAATACACCGAAAAATCAACCAACCATAGACTTGATACCCGAAACACCATCGGCAAGCCAAAATCACAACATAGTACCAACACCGAGGGGAAAACAACCCAAGAAAAACACGTTAAAATCGCAAAAAGAGACTATGGAGGCGGTGATGGACACCAACATCAACCCAATAATAAGAGAAGCTACGGGCCAACAGTTAACACCACAATGTTCTAACTCAAGAATGTAAATATACGAACCACAAAAAGACTCTTTTGATTAACTCTGTTGCATTGACTAAAATTTTACTGACATTCTTTTCATGTTTTCACTGTTGCATTGACTAAAATTTTACTGACATTCTTTTCATGTTTTCACTGTTGTTGAATTAAAAAACACACATTTTATGTTACTAAAACATTATTTAAATAAAAATAATAACTTCTCTCTTCCAATAAAATACTTACCAAATAACAAAAAATGAGAATAAAAACACTCGTACTCACACAAAGATACAAAAATATATACATATAAAAAGATAGAGAACAATGAGTGTATAAATATATACAAACACACAAAAACTAAACACAAACAGTCGCAAAATAACACAGGAAATCCTCCCGAAAAAACAATAACACCCTCAATAGAGAAGTGGTATACGGCAGAAGAGGAATTAGAGTTAAACATCCCAATCAGATCCGAGTACATAAGCCGGAAAGCACTTTTTGTAGTCTCGAAAGACTTCCTAGATAGTAAAAACATAAAATTTACACATCGTAAATTTTACACGTTACCAAAAATCCACAAAGAAAAATCTAAATGGTTTGAAGGAAGAGTCCCACCAGGACGTCCTATAATTTCAAACACAAACTCCGAAACCACAAATATAACCAAATACATAAACCACTATCTAGTACCACTAATGTACACCCACCCCAGCTACCTAAAAGATAGCTTTGAACTTATCAAAATTATCAAAGAATTAAATACAAAAATAAGAGAGGAAAATATTAACACTGACAACCTCACTATGGCGACAGCCGACATCACCTCACTATACACAAACATGATAAATAACAAAATAATAGCATAAACCAAACTTATTTTTAAAAAATTCCCAGACATGGGAAGACCCAATAAACTAATACTAGACCTACTAAAAGTCACATTAAATAACAACTTCTTTAAATACAACGGGAAACTATACAAACAAACAAGTGGCCTAGCAATGGGCGTAAGCATGGCACCAGCCCTTGCCAACATATATCTCCACGACCTAGACAACATTATCCTAAAATACAAACCAATTCTATACAAACGTTACATTGATGACATTATAATAATATGCGACAGCACAATCATCAATGAAATAATAAACAACACCACAAACAGAATAAGAGAAATCAAACTAGAATACATAACAAACAATAAAACAATCACATTTTTAGACATAAACCAAGAATTCATAGAGAATCAAATCGTAACAAAAACACACATTAAAGAAAAAAATAACCTAGCCTGGCTACACGCCGACTCCAACCATCCCAAACACATAATAACCAACTTACATAAGAGCGGCCTAATAAGATTCTGCAGACAATGCACCCTAAAAAAAGACTACAACATATTAAGCAGAAGATTCATAAAAGCCCTCACACTAAGGGGTCACAATTACACAAACATGAAAATTAACGCTAAAGAAATTTGGCGAAATAAAGAAAAATACGAAGTGGAAAAAAACACCCCCAAACCCCCGAAAAAAGACGAAGAGAAGGAAAAACATAAAATAACAAAACCCGAAAAAATGCCAATAATAATTGAATACACAAAAAATAATGAGGAACTCCTCAGAAACATCACAAAATCAATAAAGGAAACAAAGAACCTAAACATAATTCCAATAAAAGCATATAAAGTGGGTAAATCCTTAATAAGACAATTAATGTGACAAAACAAACAAATAAAACCACTAACCATAAAAGGAATATATTGAGAACGTTACCAAGCAGAACCGAACCATAAACCGGAAAGACTCTGAGAATCAGGAAACTGAGACTCACACAACAACCTAACCCTAACCCTAACCTAACCCTAACCCTAACCCTAACCTTAACCCTAACCCTAACCCTAACCTTGTTGTTGTAGTTGTGGGAGTGGGCACGGTTGTTGTTCTTGTTGTTGAAATTGTAGTTGGGGGGGGGTTGTATAGTTGTTTGTAAGGTTGTCCTTGAGTCTGTGGTTGTTGGTATTGTAGATTTTGGGGTTGGGGTTGTTGGGGATGTAAAAGTTGGGCTTGTGGTTGTAGAGTGTGTGGTTGTTGGTAGTAGAGGTATGGTTGTTGATTATGTGTTTGTTGAATTTGTAGATGTTGAGGCTGTGTTTGTTGTTTATAATAGTTCCTTTGATATGAATGTTGATCATAGTGGTTCCACTGATATGGTTGCTGATATGGTTGCTGATATTGAGGTCTTTGAGGAAGAAGTTGTTGTTGTTGAAATTGTCGTTGTTGTTGTCGTATCGGTGGTTGTTGCAATTGTAATTGTGGTTGTTGATATTGTGGTTGTTGTTGATGTTGTATTGGTGGTTGTTGATTATAAGGGTTTTCGTAATTTGGTTGTGGATGATATTGAGGCGGGTATATTTGTTGTCCTTCCATTTTGTGTATTTTCGAACTAGTTGGTCGTATTTTCGAACTAGTTGGTCGTATTATCTCTTTGTTATCCTTTTCAATTAATGTTTGGATAGTTTATTCCATAAAGCAAAGTATTTATTCAACAAAACTTGAGAAACTCAGTATTGCGTCATTTGTTAGCACGTGTGTATGACTGTTTGTTTCAGTGTTTAAACGATCATTTGATACATTAATTTCGGTTTTCGAGTTATTTTGAGATGGTTATATAGTTTTATTCCATAAAGACAAGTTTTTTAACAGTTTTTATTCAACTAAATTCGAATAATTCGACGCGTTTCGAGCAAATCCAGCTCTTCATCAGTTGTTCAAACTCAGTTATGTTGATCAGTCCTTATATATGAGTAGTGCCTTTGTTAGATTCGCGCTGCATATATTAGTTAAGATGCATGCGTATGTAGGTGTATGTACGTTCGTATTCTATGTTATAGGTTGTTACTATATATACATATATCATTATACACGCATAGATACATATACACGCACATATATACATATATACACATACATATATATATACATACATACCTACACACATGTATATACATACAATATAATTAGTAATATTATGTGAAATAATATCTATAATGTTATAGTGTTGTTCCCATACTTTGGTATAATGCGATTAAAATCTAAATTTAGTAAAATAAATATATATATGTACATGTATTCTTATAGTTATCAATGTTGTTAGTATCAGTAAGTATGTTTGTACAAAGATAACAGAATCAAATGTATGTCCATGTATCATTCTACGTATTAATGTTGTTGGTATTAGTATAATGTATAATCAAGTTCAGTCCAGTCAAGTGTCTTTATGTGGAGTCAAGAGTCATTGTTAGATGTGTTCTTCGTAACCCTGCCTTCCAGCTGGTTAGGGTTGGTTTGGGGAACATCCTTCCGGATGTTTTGATGCCTTCCGGCTTGGGTTACTATTTTAATGTTTGTTTATATTATTTTGT
>OX030956.1:62500-227500 GCA_943735955.1 Piscicola geometra
ATACAGATAGGTACACCTACACACACATACACCACACACACGTTTGCACACGTTTGCTAGCGCAAGACTCTAGCATAAATATGCATACAGACAAGCACACTTACTTACACACATGTACACAGACAAGTACACCTACACACACATACACCACACACACGTTTGCACACGTTTACTAGCGCAAGACTCTAGCATAAATATGCATACAGACAAGCACACTTACTTATACACACGTACACAGACAAGTACCTCTACACACCTACACACACATACACCACACACACGTTTGCACACGTTTGCTAGCGCAAGACTCTAGCATAAATATGCATACAGATAAGTACACCTACACACACATACACCACACACACGTTTGCACACGTTTGCTAGCGCAAGACTCTAGCATAAATATGCATACAGACAAGCACACTTACTTACACACATGTACACAGACAAGTACACCTACACACACATACACCACACACACGTTTGCACACGTTTACTAGCGCAAGACTCTAGCATAAATATGCATACAGACAAGCACACTTACTTACACACACGTACACAGACAAGTACACCTACACACCTACACACACATACACCACACACACGTTTGCACACGTTTGCTAGCGCAAGACTCTAGCATAAATATGCATACAGACAAGTACACCTACACACCTACACACACATACACCACACACACGTTTGCACACGTTTGCTAGCGCAAGACTCTAGCATAAATATGCATACAGACAAGTACACCTACACACCTACACACACATACACCACACACATGTTTGCACACGTTTGCTAGCGCAAGACTCTAGCATAAATATGCATACAGACAAGCACACTTACTTATACACACGTACACAGACAAGTACCTCTACACACCTACACACACATACACCACACACACGTTTGCACACGTTTGCTAGCGCAAGACTCTAGCATAAATATGCATACAGATAAGTACACCTACACACACATACACCACACACACGTTTGCACACGTTTGCTAGCGCAAGACTCTAGCATAAATATGCATACAGACAAGCACACTTACTTACACACATGTACACAGACAAGTACACCTACACACACATACACCACACACACGTTTGCACACGTTTACTAGCGCAAGACTCTAGCATAAATATGCATACAGACAAGCACACTTACTTACACACACGTACACAGACAAGTACACCTACACACCTACACACACATACACCACACACACGTTTGCACACGTTTGCTAGCGCAAGACTCTAGCATAAATATGCATACAGACAAGCACACTTACTTACACACATGTACACAGACAAGTACACCTACACACACATACACCACACACACGTTTGCACACGTTTACTAGCGCAAGACTCTAGCATAAATATGCATACAGACAAGCACACTTACTTACACACATGTACACAGACAAGTACACTTACACACCTACACACACATACACCACACACACATTTGACACACACACACACCCCCCTCGAACAACAACTACAATAATAACTACAACAATATGAACAGCAACAACAACAATAACAACAACAGCAGCAACAACAACAATAACAACTACAACAACGCCGACAACAACAACTACAATAACATCAACAACAACGACTTCTACAAAAAGATAAAAAACAACAACCACACTAACAACAACAACAACAGAATTTACAATGACAACAACAACTATAATAACAACAACTACAATAACGACACTTTCACATTTTAACTTCACTACTCACACTTGAATTTGATTAACAGTATTAAATAATTTTTTACCTTTATATTCCTCATTTACATTATTCCACCTTTCAAATTATTTCCACTATTCCCCACTTTATTCATTTATTTTTTACTCACCTCTCCATTTAGATACTTCCACTTTTAGCCTTTTATTATCGTTCATACCTTGCTCTGTTTTATTACTTCATCATAGGCCTGATGAGACTCAAAACGAGTCGAAATCGATAGCCGTACACTGATGAATAGGGATAAAAATAGAGCAAAAAAAGTTTGATTTTTTCTTTATTCATAGTTTTTTATTCCTCGACACGACTCTCGACCCTTCAGCGTGCCTCTTCACCACGCCACCTCCCTCTTCAAAAACAACACCAATAATTCTTCACCACTACACCACCACCCTCTAGCATCATCACAATCTTTCAAATTCGCCTTCACCTCCACGCCGCCACCCTCTTGCATAATCCCAAACCTTCAAATTTCTTCTCCACGCCGCCATCTTTCGTGCATCACCCCAATTTAAAGAACCATGAACAACAACAACCCCAGCAACGGCAACAACAAAAGCAACAATTACAACAACTACAACAGTCACAACAACAACAACAGCCACAACAACCACAACAACAACAACATTTCATGAGCACATGACGGCCAATTCGGCGCCAATAAACTTCTATTTTTCTTCTTCTTCTTCTAATTCTCTCAAAAAACCCCCTCAAACCTAACCCTAACCCATCCTCCTTCTCCATCCCCCAATATCTTTCATACACACCACCACGTACGCACCAACGACCCTCCAAACCTTAACAAGAACCAAAAAATAGAACTACAAAAATTAATTTCCCTCACCAAAAACAATGACTTAATTATACGCAAGGCCGACAAAGGTGACACCATAGTCATAATGAGCTCAACAAACTACAACCTAGAAGCACACAGACAACTAAACGACCCTCAATAATACAAACCAACTATCCCAAACCAACATCTAAACACCTGTAACTTAATCAAAAGAATACTCTACACCCACAAACACCTAATTGATAACAAAACCCGGCTCTTCCTAACCCCACCAAACAACCCCAAAATTAGAAAATTCTACCTACTCCCAAAAATCCATAAACCAATATCAAAGTGGCCCAACCCCTGCACCCCCCCGGGCATCAGCACAGCCCCAGCCTTAGCCAACATTTATTTACAAACACTAGACAATCACAATATAAGAAAATACAAACCTATCATATACAAACGCTACATTGATGACATAAATATTATTACCAACATAGACTATACCACATACTCCGACAATGAACACTTTATCACAACACTCTCACACGACCTTAACTCATGCATCCCCAACATCAAAGTCGAACTCACACACAGTCCCACCACAACAACCTTCCTTGACCTCCAAATCACACTGAGGAACAACACCATCTCAACAAGAATACACATAAAACCCACCAATACATTCTCTCTCCTACACAAAAGTTCAAACCATCCCCCCCGTATATTTAAAAGCATCTGCTCATCCTCCTTCATTCGATTTAGACGCCTCTCTACCCATAACCCCGACTACATACAAACATCAAAATCCTTCATCAAATCACTATCAAACAGAGGCTACAACCCCACCACCCTAAAACGCCTAATGAAAAAACACCTTACCCACACACACACAAATACAAAAAACACTAACTCCGACCCTAAAACCCAAATCCTTCCATTAATCATAGAATACTCCAACACCAAACTCTCCCTTCTCACAAAAATTCAACATGCCATCAAACATACCCAACATTTAAATACAACAAGACCGATCAACGCCTTTGAAGTTGGCAGACCCTTGGGCCGCCTTCCCCACCCTTGAAGATCATCATCGCCTCCTCCACCCTTGAAGATCATCATCGCCTCCCCCACCCTTGAAGATCATCATCGCCTCCTCCACCCTTGAAGATCATCATCGCCTCCCCCACCCTTGAAGATCATCATCGCCTCCTCCACCCTTGAAGATCATCATCGCCTCCTCCACCCTTGAAGATCATCATCGCCTCCCCCACCCTTGAAGATCATCATCGCCTCCCCCAGCCTTGAAGATCATCATCGCCTCTCCCACCCTTGAAGATCATCATCGCCTCTCCCACCCTTGAAGATCATCATCGCCTCCCCCACCCTTGAAGATCATCATCGCCTCTCCCACCCTTGAAGATCATCATCGCCTCCTCCACCCTTGAAGATCATCATCGCCTCCCCCACCCTTGAAGATCATCATCGCCTCTCCCACCCTTGAAGATCATCATCGCCTCCTCCACCCTTGAAGATCATCATCGCCTCCTCCACCCTTGAAGATCATCATCGCCTCCTCCACCCTTGAAGATCATCATCGCCTCCCCCACCCTTGAAGATCATCATCGCCTCCCCCACCCTTGAAGATCATCATCGCCTCCCCCACCCTTGAAGATCATCATCGCCTCCCCCACCCTTGAAGATCATCATCGCCTCCCCCACCCTTGAAGATCATCATCGCCTCCCCCACCCTTGAAGATCATCATCGCCTCCCCCACCCTTGAAGATCATCATCGCCTCCCCCACCCTTGAAGATCATCATCGCCTCCCCCACCCTTGAAGATCATCATCGCCTACCCCACCCTTGAAGATCATCATCGCCTCCTCCACCCTTGAAGATCATCATCGCCTCCTCCACCCTCGAAGATCATCATCGCCTCCTCCACCCTTGAAGATCATCATCGCCTCCCCCACCCTTGAAGATCATCATCGCCTCCCCCACCCTTGAAGATCATCCTCGCCTCCTCCACCCTTGAAGATCATCATCGCCTTCTCCACCCTTGAAGATCCTCATCGCCTCCCCCACCCTTGAAGATCATCATCGCCTCCCCCACCCTTGAAGATCATTTTTGCCTCCTCCACCCTTGAAGATCATCATCGCCTCCCCCACCCTTGAAGATCATCATCGCCTCCCCCACCCTTGAAGATCATCATCGCCTCCCCCACCCTTGAAGATCATCATCGCCTCCCCCACCCTTGAAGATCATCATCGCCTCCCCCACCCTTGAAGATCATCATCGCCTCCCCCACCCTTGAAGATCATCATCGCCTCCCCCACCCTTGAAGATCATCATCGCCTCCCCCACCCTTGAAGATCATCATCGCCTCCCCCACCCTTGAAGATCATCATCGCCTCCTCCACCCTTGAAGATCATCATCGCCTCCTCCACCCTCGAAGATCATCATCGCCTCCTCCACCCTTGAAGATCATCATCGCCTCCCCCATCCTTGAAGATCATCATCGCCTCCCCCACCCTTGAAGATCATCATCGCCTCCTCCACCCTTGAAGATCATCATCGCCTCCTCCACCCTTGAAGATCATCATCGCCTCCCCCACCCTTGAAGATCATCATCGCCTCCCCCACCCTTGAAGATCATCATCGCCTCCTCCACCCTTGAAGATCATCATCGCCTCCCCCACCCTTGAAGATCATCATCGCCTCCCCCACCCTTGAAGATCATCATTGCCTCCCCCACCCTTGAAGATCATCATCGCCTCCCCCACCCTTGAAGATCATCATCGCCTCCTCCACCCTTGAAGATCATCATCGCCTCCCCCACCCTTGAAGATCATCATCGCCTCCTCCACCCTTGAAGATCATCATCGCCTCCTCCACCCTTGAAGATCATCATCGCCTCCCCCACCCTTGAAGATCATCATCGCCTCCCCCAGCCTTGAAGATCATCATCGCTTCTCCCACCCTTGAAGATCATCATCGCCTCCTCCACCCTTGAAGATCATCATCGCCTTCCCCACCCTTGAAGATCATCATCGCCTCTCCCACCCTTGAAGATCATCATCGCCTTCCCCACCCTTGAAGATCATCATCGCCTCCCCCACCCTTGAAGATCATCATCGCCTCCCCCACCCTTGAAGATCATCATCGCCTCCCCCACCCTTGAAGATCATCATCGCCTCCCCCACCCTTGAAGATCATCATCGCCTCCTCCACCCTTGAAGATCATCATCGCCTCCCCCACCCTTGAAGATCATCATCGCCTCCCCCACCCTTGAAGATCATCATTGCCTTCCCCACCCTTGAAGATCATCATCGCCTCCCCCACCCTTGAAGATCATCATCGCCTCCCCCACCCTTGAAGATCATCATCGCCTCCTCCACCCTTGAAGATCATCATCGCCTCCTCCACCCTTGAAGATCATCATCGCCTCCCCCACCCTTGAAGATCATCATCGCTCCCCCCACCCTTGAAGATCATCATCGCCTCCCCCACCCTTGAAGATCGTCATCGCCTCCCCCACCCTTGAAGATCATCATCGCCTCCCCCACCCTTGAAGATCATCATCGCCTCCTCCACCCTTGAAGATCATCATCGCCTCCTCCACTCTTGAAGATCATCATCGCCTCCCCCACCCTTGAAGATCATCATCGCCTCCCCCACCCTTGAAGATCATCATCGCCTCCTCCACCCTTGAAGATCATCATCGCCTCCCCCACCCTTGAAGATCATCATCGCCTCCCCCACCCTTGAAGATCATCATTGCCTTCCCCACCCTTGAAGATCATCATCGCCTCCCCCACCCTTGAAGATCATCATCGCCTCCTCCACCCTTGAAGATCATCATCGCCTCCCCCACCCTTGAAGATCATCATCGCCTCCTCCACCCTTGAAGATCATCATCGCCTCCCCCACCCTTGAAGATCATCATCGCTCCCCCCACCCTTGAAGATCATCATCGCCTCCCCCACCCTTGAAGATCGTCATCGCCTCCTCCACCCTTGAAGATCATCATCGCCTCCTCCACCCTCGAAAATCATCATCGCCTTCTCCACCCTTGAAGATCATCATCGCCTCCCCCACCCTTGAAGATCATCATCGCCTCCCCCACCCTTGAAGATCATCATCGCCTCCCCCACCCTTGAAGATCATCATCGCCTCCCCCACCCTTGAAGATCATCATCGCCTCCTCCACCCTTGAAGATCATCATCGCCTCCTCCACCCTTGAAGATCATCATCGCCTCCCCCACCCTTGAAGATCATCATCGCCTCCCCCACCCTTGAAGATCATCATCGCCTCCCCCACCCTCGAAGATCGTCATCGCCTCCCCCACCCTTGAAGATCATCATCGCCTCCCCCACTCTTGAAGATCATCATCGCCTCCTCCACCCTTGAAGATCATCATCGCCTCCTCCACCCTTGAAGATCATCATCGCCTCCTCCACCCTTGAAGATCATCATCGCCTCCCCCACCCTTGAAGATCATCATCGCCTCCCCCACCCTTGAAGATCATCATCGCCTCCTCCACCCTTGAAGATCATCATCGCCTCCTCCACCCTTGAAGATCGTCATCGCCTCCCCCACCCTTGAAGATCATCATCGCCTCCCCCACCCTTGAAGATCATCATCGCCTCCCCCACCCTTGAAGATCATCATCGCCTCCCCCACCCTTGAAGATCATCATCGCCTCCTCCACCCTTGAAGATCATCATCGCCTCCTCCGCCCTTGAAGATCATCATCGCCTCCTCCACCCTTGAAGATCATCATCGCCTCCCCCACCCTTGAAGATCATCATCGCCTCCCCCACCCTTGAAGATCATCATCGCCTCCTCCACCCTTGAAGATCATCATCGCCTTCTCCACCCTTGAAGATCATCATCGCCTCCCCCACCCTTGAAGATCATCATCGCCTCCTCCACCCTTGAAGATCATCATCGCCTCCTCCACCCTTGAAGATCATCATCGCCTCCCCCACCCTTGAAGATCATCATCGCCTCCTCCACCCTTGAAGATCATCATCGCCTCCCCCACCCTTGAAGATCATCATCGCCTCCTCCACCCTTGAAGATCATCATCGCCTCCTCCACCCTTGAAGATCATCATCGCCTCCCCCACCCTTGAAGATCATCATCGCCTCCCCCACCCTTGAAGATCATCATCGCCTCTCCCACCCTTGAAGATCATCATCGCCTCCTCCACCCTTGAAGATCATCATCGCCTCCCCCACCCTTGAAGATCATCATCGCCTCCCCCACCCTTGAAGATCATCATCGCCTCCTCCACCCTTGAAGATCATCATCGCCTCCTCCACCCTTGAAGATCATCATCGCCTCCCCCACCCTTGAAGATCATCATCGCCTCCCCCACCCTTGAAGATCATCATCGCCTCCCCCACCCTTGAAGATCATCATCGCCTCCCCCACCCTTGAAGATCATCATCGCCTCCCCCACCCTTGAAGATCATCATCGCCTCCCCCACCCTTGAAGATCATCATCGCCTCCCCCACCCTTGAAGATCATCATCGCCTCCCCCACCCTTGAAGATCATCATCGCCTCCCCCACCCTTGAAGATCATCATCGCCTCCCCCACCCTTGAAGATCATCATCGCCTCCCCCACCCTTGAAGATCATCATTGCCTCCCCCACCCTTGAAGATCATCATCGCCTCCCCCACCCTTGAAGATCATCATCGCCTCCTCCACCCTTGAAGATCATCATCGCCTCCCCCACCCTTGAAGATCATCATCGCCTCCTCCACCCTTGAAGATCATCATCGCCTCCTCCACCCTTGAAGATCATCATCGCCTCCCCCACCCTTGAAGATCATCATCGCCTCCCCCAGCCTTGAAGATCATCATCGCTTCTCCCACCCTTGAAGATCATCATCGCCTCCTCCACCCTTGAAGATCATCATCGCCTTCCCCACCCTTGAAGATCATCATCGCCTCTCCCACCCTTGAAGATCATCATCGCCTCCTCCACCCTTGAAGATCATCATCGCCTCCCCCACCCTTGAAGATCATCATCGCCTCCTCCACCCTTGTAGATCATCATCGCCTCCCCCACCCTTGAAGATCATCATCGCCTCCTCCACCCTTGAAGATCATCATCGCCTCCTCCACCCTTGAAGATCATCATCGCCTCTCCCACCCTTGAAGATCATCATCGCCTCCCCCACCCTTGAAGATCATCATCGCCTCCCCCACCCTTGAAGATCATCATCGCCTCCCCCACCCTTGAAGATCATCATCGCCTCCCCCACCCTTGAAGATCATCATCGCCTCCCCCACCCTTGAAGATCATCATCGCCTCCCCCACCCTTGAAGATCATCATCGCTCCCCCCACCCTTGAAGATCATCATCGCCTCCCCCACCCTTGAAGATCATCATCGCCTCCCCCACCCTTGAAGATCATCATCGCCTCCCCCACCCTTGAAGATCATCATCGCCTCCCCCACCCTTGAAGATCATCATCGCCTCCCCCACCCTTGAAGATCATCATCGCCTCCTCCACCCTCGAAGATCTTCATCGCCTCCTCCACCCTTGAAGATCATCATCGCCTCCCCCACCCTTGAAGATCATCATCGCCTCCCCCACCCTTGAAGATCATCATCGCCTCCTCCACCCTTGAAGATCATCATCGCCTCCTCCACTCTTGAAGATCATCATCGCCTCCCCCACCCTTGAAGATCATCATCGCCTCCCCCACCCTTGAAGATCATCATCGCCTCCTCCACCCTTGAAGATCATCATCGCCTCCCCCACCCTTGAAGATCATCATCGCCTCCCCCACCCTTGAAGATCATCATTGCCTTCCCCACCCTTGAAGATCATCATCGCCTCCCCCACCCTTGAAGATCATCATCGCCTCCCCCACCCTTGAAGATCATCATCGCCTCCTCCACCCTTGAAGATCATCATCGCCTCCTCCACCCTTGAAGATCATCATCGCCTCCCCCACCCTTGAAGATCATCATCGCTCCCCCCACCCTTGAAGATCATCATCGCCTCCCCCACCCTTGAAGATCATCATCGCCTCCTCCACCCTTGAAGATCATCATCGCCTCCTCCACCCTCGAAAATCATCATCGCCTTCTCCACCCTTGAAGATCATCATCGCCTCCCCCACCCTTGAAGATCATCATCGCTTCCCCCACCCTTGAAGATCATCATCGCCTCCCCCACCCTTGAAGATCATCATCGCCTCCCCCACCCTTGAAGATCATCATCGCCTCCTCCACCCTTGAAGATCATCATCGCCTCCTCCACCCTTGAAGATCATCATCGCCTCCCCCACCCTTGAAGATCATCATCGCCTCCCCCACCCTTGAAGATCATCATCGCCTCCCCCACCCTCGAAGATCGTCATCGCCTCCCCCACCCTTGAAGATCATCATCGCCTCCCCCACTCTTGAAGATCATCATCGCCTCCTCCACCCTTCAAGATCATCATCGCCTCCTCCACCCTTGAAGATCATCATCGCCTCCTCCACCCTTCAAGATCATCATCGCCTCCCCCACCCTTGAAGATCATCATCGCCTCCCCCACCCTTGAAGATCATCATCGCCTCCTCCACCCTTGAAGATCATCATCGCCTCCTCCACCCTTGAAGATCGTCATCGCCTCCCCCACCCTTGAAGATCATCATCGCCTCCCCCACCCTTGAAGATCATCATCGCCTCCCCCACCCTTGAAGATCATCATCGCCTCCCCCACCCTTGAAGATCATCATCGCCTCCTCCACCCTTGAAGATCATCATCGCCTCCTCCGCCCTTGAAGATCATCATCGCCTCCTCCACCCTTGAAGATCATCATCGCCTCCCCCACCCTTGAAGATCATCATCGCCTCCCCCACCCTTGAAGATCATCATCGCCTCCTCCACCCTTGAAGATCATCATCGCCTTCTCCACCCTTGAAGATCATCATCGCCTCCCCCACCCTTGAAGATCATCATCGCCTCCTCCACCCTTGAAGATCATCATCGCCTCCTCCACCCTTGAAGATCATCATCGCCTCCCCCACCCTTGAAGATCATCATCGCCTCCTCCACCCTTGAAGATCATCATCGCCTCCCCCACCCTTGAAGATCATCATCGCCTCCTCCACCCTTGAAGATCATCATCGCCTCCTCCACCCTTGAAGATCATCATCGCCTCCCCCACCCTTGAAGATCATCATCGCCTCCCCCACCCTTGAAGATCATCATCGCCTCTCCCACCCTTGAAGATCATCATCGCCTCCTCCACCCTTGAAGATCATCATCGCCTCCCCCACCCTTGAAGATCATCATCGCCTCCCCCACCCTTGAAGATCATCATCGCCTCCTCCACCCTTGAAGATCATCATCGCCTCCTCCACCCTTGAAGATCATCATCGCCTCCCCCACCCTTGAAGATCATCATCGCCTCCCCCACCCTTGAAGATCATCATCGCCTCCCCCACCCTTGAAGATCATCATCGCCTCCCCCACCCTTGAAGATCATCATCGCCTCCCCCACCCTTGAAGATCATCATCGCCTCCCCCACCCTTGAAGATCATCATCGCCTCCCCCACCCTTGAAGATCATCATCGCCTCCCCCACCCTTGAAGATCATCATCGCCTCCTCCACCCTTGAAGATCATCATCGCCTCCTCCACCCTTGAAGATCATCATCGCCTCCCCCACCCTTGAAGATCATCATCGCCTCCCCCACCCTTGAAGATCATCATCGCCTCCCCCACCCTCGAAGATCGTCATCGCCTCCCCCACCCTTGAAGATCATCATCGCCTCCCCCACTCTTGAAGATCATCATCGCCTCCTCCACCCTTGAAGATCATCATCGCCTCCTCCACCCTTGAAGATCATCATCGCCTCCTCCACCCTTCAAGATCATCATCGCCTCCCCCACCCTTGAAGATCATCATCGCCTCCCCCACCCTTGAAGATCATCATCGCCTCCTCCACCCTTGAAGATCATCATCGCCTCCTCCACCCTTGAAGATCGTCATCGCCTCCCCCACCCTTGAAGATCATCATCGCCTCCCCCACCCTTGAAGATCATCATCGCCTCCCCCACCCTTGAAGATCATCATCGCCTCCCCCACCCTTGAAGATCATCATCGCCTCCTCCACCCTTGAAGATCATCATCGCCTCCTCCGCCCTTGAAGATCATCATCGCCTCCTCCACCCTTGAAGATCATCATCGCCTCCCCCACCCTTGAAGATCATCATCGCCTCCCCCACCCTTGAAGATCATCATCGCCTCCTCCACCCTTGAAGATCATCATCGCCTTCTCCACCCTTGAAGATCATCATCGCCTCCCCCACCCTTGAAGATCATCATCGCCTCCTCCACCCTTGAAGATCATCATCGCCTCCTCCACCCTTGAAGATCATCATCGCCTCCCCCACCCTTGAAGATCATCATCGCCTCCTCCACCCTTGAAGATCATCATCGCCTCCCCCACCCTTGAAGATCATCATCGCCTCCTCCACCCTTGAAGATCATCATCGCCTCCTCCACCCTTGAAGATCATCATCGCCTCCCCCACCCTTGAAGATCATCATCGCCTCCCCCACCCTTGAAGATCATCATCGCCTCTCCCACCCTTGAAGATCATCATCGCCTCCTCCACCCTTGAAGATCATCATCGCCTCCCCCACCCTTGAAGATCATCATCGCCTCCCCCACCCTTGAAGATCATCATCGCCTCCTCCACCCTTGAAGATCATCATCGCCTCCTCCACCCTTGAAGATCATCATCGCCTCCCCCACCCTTGAAGATCATCATCGCCTCCCCCACCCTTGAAGATCATCATCGCCTCCCCCACCCTTGAAGATCATCATCGCCTCCCCCACCCTTGAAGATCATCATCGCCTCCCCCACCCTTGAAGATCATCATCGCCTCCCCCACCCTTGAAGATCATCATCGCCTCCCCCACCCTTGAAGATCATCATCGCCTCCCCCACCCTTGAAGATCATCATCGCCTCCCCCACCCTTGAAGATCATCATCGCCTCCCCCACCCTTGAAGATCATCATCGCCTCCTCCACCCTTGAAGATCATCATCGCCTCCTCCACCCTCGAAGATCATCATCGCCTCCTCCACCCTTGAAGATCATCATCGCCTCCCCCACCCTTGAAGATCATCATCGCCTCCCCCACCCTTGAAGATCATCCTCGCCTCCTCCACCCTTGAAGATCATCATCGCCTCCTCCACCCTTGAAGATCATCATCGCCTCCCCCACCCTTGAAGATCATCATCGCCTCCCCCACCCTTGAAGATCATCATCGCCTCCTCCACCCTTGAAGATCATCATCGCCTCCCCCACCCTTGAAGATCATCATCGCCTCCCCCACCCTTGAAGATCATCATCGCCTCCCCCACCCTTGAAGATCATCATCGCCTCCCCCACCCTTGAAGATCATCATCGCCTCCCCCACCCTTGAAGATCATCATCGCCTCCCCCACCCTTGAAGATCATCATCGCCTCCCCCACCCTTGAAGATCATCATCGCCTCCCCCACCCTTGAAGATCATCATCGCCTCCCCCACCCTTGAAGATCATCATCGCCTCCTCCACCCTTGAAGATCATCATCGCCTCCTCCACCCTCGAAGATCATCATCGCCTCCTCCACCCTTGAAGATCATCATCGCCTCCCCCATCCTTGAAGATCATCATCGCCTCCCCCACCCTTGAAGATCATCATCGCCTCCTCCACCCTTGAAGATCATCATCGCCTCCTCCACCCTTGAAGATCATCATCGCCTCCCCCACCCTTGAAGATCATCATCGCCTCCCCCACCCTTGAAGATCATCATCGCCTCCTCCACCCTTGAAGATCATCATCGCCTCCCCCACCCTTGAAGATCATCATCGCCTCCCCCACCCTTGAAGATCATCATTGCCTCCCCCACCCTTGAAGATCATCATCGCCTCCCCCACCCTTGAAGATCATCATCGCCTCCTCCACCCTTGAAGATCATCATCGCCTCCCCCACCCTTGAAGATCATCATCGCCTCCTCCACCCTTGAAGATCATCATCGCCTCCTCCACCCTTGAAGATCATCATCGCCTCCCCCACCCTTGAAGATCATCATCGCCTCCCCCAGCCTTGAAGATCATCATCGCTTCTCCCACCCTTGAAGATCATCATCGCCTCCTCCACCCTTGAAGATCATCATCGCCTTCCCCACCCTTGAAGATCATCATCGCCTCTCCCACCCTTGAAGATCATCATCGCCTCCTCCACCCTTGAAGATCATCATCGCCTCCCCCACCCTTGAAGATCATCATCGCCTCCTCCACCCTTGTAGATCATCATCGCCTCCCCCACCCTTGAAGATCATCATCGCCTCCTCCACCCTTGAAGATCATCATCGCCTCCTCCACCCTTGAAGATCATCATCGCCTCTCCCACCCTTGAAGATCATCATCGCCTCCCCCACCCTTGAAGATCATCATCGCCTCCCCCACCCTTGAAGATCATCATCGCCTCCCCCACCCTTGAAGATCATCATCGCCTCCCCCACCCTTGAAGATCATCATCGCCTCCCCCACCCTTGAAGATCATCATCGCCTCCCCCACCCTTGAAGATCATCATCGCTCCCCCCACCCTTGAAGATCATCATCGCCTCCCCCACCCTTGAAGATCATCATCGCCTCCCCCACCCTTGAAGATCATCATCGCCTCCCCCACCCTTGAAGATCATCATCGCCTCCCCCACCCTTGAAGATCATCATCGCCTCCCCCACCCTTGAAGATCATCATCGCCTCCTCCACCCTCGAAGATCTTCATCGCCTCCTCCACCCTTGAAGATCATCATCGCCTCCCCCACCCTTGAAGATCATCATCGCCTCCCCCACCCTTGAAGATCATCATCGCCTCCCCCACCCTTGAAGATCATCATCGCCTCCTCCACCCTTGAAGATCATCATCGCCTCCCCCACCCTTGAAGATCATCATCGCCTCCCCCACCCTTGAAGATCATCATTGCCTTCCCCACCCTTGAAGATCATCATCGCCTCCCCCACCCTTGAAGATCATCATCGCCTCCCCCACCCTTGAAGATCATCATCGCCTCCTCCACCCTTGAAGATCATCATCGCCTCCCCCACCCTTGAAGATCATCATCGCTCCCCCCACCCTTGAAGATCATCATCGCCTCCCCCACCCTTGAAGATCATCATCGCCTCCTCCACCCTTGAAGATCATCATCGCCTCCTCCACCCTCGAAAATCATCATCGCCTTCTCCACCCTTGAAGATCATCATCGCCTCCCCCACCCTTGAAGATCATCATCGCCTCCCCCACCCTTGAAGATCATCATCGCCTCCCCCACCCTTGAAGATCATCATCGCCTCCCCCACCCTTGAAGATCATCATCGCCTCCTCCACCCTTGAAGATCATCATCGCCTCCTCCACCCTTGAAGATCATCATCGCCTCCCCCACCCTTGAAGATCATCATCGCCTCCCCCACCCTTGAAGATCATCATCGCCTCCCCCACCCTCGAAGATCGTCATCGCCTCCCCCACCCTTGAAGATCATCATCGCCTCCCCCACCCTTGAAGATCATCATCGCCTCCTCCACCCTTGAAGATCATCATCGCCTCCTCCACCCTTGAAGATCATCATCGCCTCCTCCACCCTTGATGATCATCATCGCCTCCCCCACCCTTGAAGATCATCATCGCCTCCCCCACCCTTGAATATCATCATCGCCTCCCCCACCCTTGAAGATCATCATCGCCTCCTCCACCCTTTAAGATCGTCATCGCCTCCCCCACCCTTGAAGATCATCATCGCCTCCCCCACCCTTGAAGATCATCATCGCCTCCCCCACCCTTGAAGATCATCATCGCCTCCCCCACCCTTGAAGATCATCATCGCCTCCTCCACCCTTGAAGATCATCATCGCCTCCCGCACCCTTGAAGATCATCATCGCCTCCCCCACCCTTGAAGATCATCATCGCCTCCTCCACCCTTGAAGATCATCATCGCCTTCTCCACCCTTGAAGATCATCATCGCCTCCCCCACCCTTGAAGATCATCATCGCCTCCTCCACCCTTGAAGATCATCATCGCCTCCTCCACCCTTGAAGATCATCATCGCCTCCCCCACCCTTGAAGATCATCATCGCCTCCTCCACCCTTGAAGATCATCATCGCTCCCCCCACCCTTGAAGATCGTCATCGCCTCCCCCACACTCCCTCCCACACACCCTCCCAACCTTCAGGAGCACTGAACGAACAATACGGCGCCAAAACTTCCCTTCCTCCTTCCTAACCCCCACAAACCTAACCCTACTCACACTTGAATCTGATTAACAGTATTAATTAATTTTTTACCTTTACATTCCTCATTTACATTATTCCACCTTTCTCATTATTTCCACTACTCACACCTTCATTCCCCACTTTTTTATTTGTTTTTTACACACTTCTCCATTTAGATACTTCCACTTTTCGCTTTTTATTATCGTTCACCTTGCTCTATTTTGTTTCATCATAGGCCTGGTGAGGCTCAAATTGAGTCGAAATCGATAGCCGTTCACTGATAAATAAAAATTAGAGCAAAAAAAGTTTTGTTTTTTCTTCTTTATTTATAGTTATTTGTTCTCGACACGACTCTCCACCCTTCGGCGTGCTTCTTCGCCACGCCACCTCCCTCTTCAAAAACAACACCAATAATTCTTCACCACTACACCACCACCCTCTAGCATCATCACAATCTTTCAAATTCGCCTTCACCTCCACGCCGCCACCCTCTTGCATCATCCCAAACCTTCAAATTTCTTCTCCACGCCGCCATCTTTCGTGCATCACCCCAATTTAAAGAACCATGAACAACAACAACACCAACAACGGCAACAACAATAGCAACAATTACAACAATAATAACAACAACCACAACAACTACAACAGTCACAACAACAACAACAGCCTCAACAACCACAACAACAACAGCATCTCATGAGCACATGACGGCCAATACGGCGCCAAAAAACTTCTCTTCTTCTTCTTCTAATTTTCTCAAAAACCCCCACAACCCTAACCCTAACCCTAACGCCAGGAGTCTTCAGACTCCATCCGACCCATTCCCAACCCTAACCCTAACATTTTGAAAGTATTGAGTCTTATTTATTGTTCTATTCAAAACCTTTCAAAGTTTTCTGCTTTGTATACAGTGATTCAACCATTTTGAATATGCAACAATTAAACCATATTTCCAGTCGATCAAAGTTAAAGTTCACCAAGATTTGGTAATGGCTAAACAAAATAAATAAATGGCTAATCAAATAATCATCTTAAGATTGGGATGAAAATATATGTGGTCGGATGGTTACACGAATGATGGATAAAGAGTTGAATGCACCAAAATGAATTCAACCTAAAACAAATACAGTGAAAGAAAGCTGCAGAGGTTTTGGCCTTATTCGATGCTTGCTTAATACAATTTTCAAGAAGTCAATATTCTTTCGATTAGTTGGGTTTAATTCTCATATTCTTTTAAAAAACACTGATATTTACTTTAAGGATACAATTTTAAACTATAAGTGGCTTCATAATCGCTGAAAAACGCCCCAATTCTTTCAAATGTACCCTGCTTGCAAACCAAGGACTCCAAAAAACACCATTGCCGAGTTGAAGATGCTTCAAGACATTTACATTCTGTTCAAGTCGTACGAAGTGCTTATGCCCAGGAAGATCCGTCCTGTGGGTGGTTGCACTCATCAAGCCTTCCATAACCACACGTATCAACTACCCACCCCACCAACAAATCCATTAAGCACTATTTAGGGACAAAATAGACCTCAACAAATAGACCTTGAACATAAAATACTTTACCAATTGTATCTTAACAAAAATAACTCTTGAAAATAAATTTTACTTTATCATTAATCAAACTTTTTCGAAAACCTTTTCAATTGATACTTTTCCAAAAACACTTGTTAAACTTTTTTTGATAAATGTTCTACTTTTATTGAGATCTATTTTGTTCCTTTACCCCACCCACCATTGGACATTCTGCCTCCGTCAGTAGTCTTGATAGCCAGAGGCAGGTCAACTAGTTGCATGTTTGTCTCTTCTGCCGCTATGAACAGCTGTTTTCCTAGCAGCTCATCCATCGGAAAGCTCTTGTTCCACACCTGTGTAGGGGCATTCTAGGGTGTAGTGGTTGTCTCGGAAGCACAAAGATTCAAATACTGTTTGTACTCGCTTATCTGAAAGACAATCCTTTATGTACTTCTAGTGCCCATAACTTTCGCACCAAAAAGCAACTATTTTTTGTGAAACTTAATTTTTTCTTTCATTACCGTACGAATATTGCGATTATATCCATTCCTATTTTGAAAGGAAAATGAATTTAGAGGAATTATATTTGATTGTTTGTGTTTTTATATGTTATAATTATTATTATTATATTATGCGTCTCGTCAAGGTTGAAGAAAAGCAAGAACCTCGACACTGATGGGCTGTTGGGAGGGCTGGTGGCGGTGGAAGAGGCCTGCGAAGTTCCACTGGGGAGACGCAGTGTTCTGCTGCGCCTCTGAGACCACCTTCTTGCCACCACACTTCAACACGCAATACGGCTTCAGGACTGTTGTGAGGGTTTTTACAATATTAATTCATTTTCTTTCCTGCGGAAGCCTTGAAAGGCGTTGAAGGCACACCTACTACTATTGAGAATTGCAGGGTTAGGGTTAGAACTGAGAAGGAAAGAGAGGAAGAATAGAAAAGCATGGAAAGAATTTATTCGAAAATAGCGACCCCTAATGAAGGCAGCCGAAAGTAGAAAAAGAAGTGCTATGAATTTATCAAATGAAGCTGAAAGAAAGAACGCTGAGTGCCTAAAATGATAAATTCAAATTCATTACAAACGAACTATTATAATTGTATTTTCAATGAAGAAAGTTTGTCTTGAAGATGTCTTCACGTTGGTTTGTACTACAAACTTTGTAGTTAAGCAACGATTGATTGCCAATGAAACTTTAGTCTTAACATTTTTTTATCATCTAGTTCCTATTTCTTAATTCTGAGTTCTGATCTTTGAATCTTTATCATAGAACTACCCTTAGTGATAAATGGTTTATTTCACAATAAAAATTGGAAAGAACAAACTTTGATTTGTGCTTAGAGTTCGCTGACCAGTGTCACACATTACAGAAGCAATTATAAGGAGCATTAAGACTTCATCAGCTCCAACTAAACACTCACTTTTTCCCTTCTCTCTGGCCAAATTTCCCGCGCCAAAGACTCTCACTTGAGTGGCGGCAACTGGAGGGGTGGCTGTCAGAGGCAGGTACCTCAGCACGCCCGCCTGTTGCTCAGAAGTCGTTTCCAACTCCCTGTGGTGTTGTTGTGGTGTTGTTGATGGCTGTGTTGTGGTGTTGTTGATGGCTGTGTTGTGGTGTTGTTGATGAGTGTGTTGTGGCGTTGTTGATGGCTGTGTTGTGGTGTTGTTGATGGGCGTGTTGTGGTGTTGTTGATAGGTGTGTTGTGGTGTTGTTGATTTGCGTGTTGTGGTGTTGTTGATGGGTGTGTTGTGGTGTTGTTGATTTGCGTGTTGTGGTGTTGTTGATAGGTGTGTTGTGGTGTTGTTGTGGTGTTGTTGATGGGTGTGTTGTGGTGTTGTTGTGGTGTTGTTGATGGGCGTGTTGTGGTATTGTTGATGGGTGTGTTGTGGTGTTGTTGATGGCTGTGTTGTGGTGTTGTTGATGGGTGTGTTGTGGTGTTGTTGATGGGCGTGTTGTGGCGTTGTTGATGGGCGTGTTGTGGTGTTAATGATGGGATGCTCCGGGAACAATTACTGCATTTTTCCTTTTGTTGTTGCTGTCAATGCAATGAGGAAACAACATTGAAGATCTTGAATTTCAATAAAGTTAATCAAAAGCCACACAATAACAAGAGAAAAGAGTCTAGCAGAGGCACACAACAAGACAACAGAAACCTAGCAAGGCACACAACAACAAGATGACAGGAACCTAGCAGAGGCACACAACAACAAGAGAAAAGAGTCTAGCAAGCCACACAACAACAAGATAAGAGGAACCTAGCAGAGGCGCTCCTTGACGCGTATATCCTGAAGAGGAAGGAGGCTTCGATGCCTGGCTCGTATGTTGTAACTACTACTATATACCTTCCTGTGTGTGTGTGTGTGTGTGTGTGTGGTGTGTGTGTGTGTGTGTGTGTGTGTGTGTGTGTGTGTGTGTGTGTGTGTGTGTGTGTGTGTGTGTGTGTGTGTGTGTGTGTGTGTGTGTGTGTGTGTGTGTGTGTGTGTGTGTGTGTGTGTGTGTGTGTGTGTGTGTGTGTGTGTTTGTGTGTGTGTGTGTGTGTGTGTGTGTGTGTGTGTGTGTGTGTTTGTGTGTGTGTGTGTGTGTGTGTGTGTGTGTGTGTGAGTGTGTGTGTGTGTGTGTGTGTGTGTGTGTGTGTGTGTGTGTGTGTGTGTGTGTGTGTGTGTGTGTGTGTGTGTGTGTGTGTGTGTGTGTGTGTGTGTGTGTGTGTGTGTGTGTGTGTGTGTGTGTGTGTGTGTGTTTGTGTGTGTTTGCGTAAGAGAGAGTTTGTGGTACCAAATATTTTATCTTGTTAAACTGAATTTAATACACAAAGAAGCAATAATGGAGAGTGTTTTAATCTCCAAATCGATCTATCCATCTAGCCACCTCTCAGAAGGCCTTGCTGAAGGAAGACACTCCTGCTGTTTCTGTAGACCGAGGACTTGACCACCCTCTGCACCTGCTTCACCCTTTGCGTCCTGTTCTCTTCCACCTTGAGTGCGTTTGACGATGCTTGAATGTTGATGATGATGAGAATGAGGATGATGGTGATGCTGATGCTGATGATGATGATGATGATGATGATGCTGATGATGATAAAAAAAGATGATAGTGATGATGAAAGATGTGTTGTTGTGTTTAGGACTCTGGCACCTGGAGAATGGTGAAGCCAATGGTGAGCCTGTCTTCTCCTGGCTTCACTGACGTCTGCTGCAGCAGATGCATCATCACGTCTTCTCCATTGCTCTTGATGTCGAGCAGGAACTGGTGATGGTAGGGTCAGTGTAGGGTCAGAGTAGGGTGATGGTAGGGTCAGTGTAGGGTCAGTGTAGGGTGAGGGTAGAGTGAGGGTAGGGTAAGGGTAGGGTGAGGGTAGGGTCAGAGTAGGGTCAGGGTAGGGTCAGGGTAGGGTCAGGGTAGAGTCAGGGTAGGGTCAGGGTAGGGTCAGGGTAGGGTCAGGGTAGGGTCAGAGTAGAGTCAGGGTAGAGTCAGGGTAGAGTCAGGGTAGGGTCAGAGTAGGGTCAGGGTAGGGTCAGAGAAGAGTCAGGGTAGGGTCAAGGTAGGGTCTAGGTAGGTGAAGGTAGGGTTGAGGTTAGATTTTGAAGGGTTATTAACTTACGGGAAAGAGAATGAATGAGTGAGCTCATAATTTTATAAGTGTCTTGATTGATAAATCATATGAAGGTTAGATGGATGAATAAGTAGGAAAAAAAATTCTTGCTGAATAGATGGATCCGTGAGTATATGAAAAGTGAATATCTAGAAATTGCTTGTGGGTTGTTGGTGAATATCTGGAAATTACTTGTGGGTTGTTGGTGAATATCTGGAAATTACTTGTGGGTTGTTGGTGAATATCTGGAAATTACTTGTGGGTTGTTGGTGAATATCTGGAAATTACTTGTGGGTTGTTGGTGAATATCTGGAAATTACTTGTGGGTTGTTGGTGAATGAGTCTGTGTAGTTGATGCAGCCTCCTGCTAGGAGTGGAAGTGTCCATGCAGACTGGAAGGCTCTTTCCTGCGAGGTTGCATGCATCATGATGACTCAATGTATAGATTGATAGCTATCAACATAAAAATTACTATTAGACATCAAAGTTTAGGAAATAACTTGAGACATAATGAACACAGAAAGATCAAAGATGTCAGAAAGGTCTCATCGAAATAGACTCGATATAAACTGAAAGAGGGAAAGAAAGAGAATTTAGAAAGTAGAGAGAAGAAGAAAGAGAAGCAAACCACGAAGTTGTAGTTGTTGACCAGGTGACAGAGAGCGATCGTGACGAAGTACTTGATGAAGTCGTCGAAGGTCATCCTGTCCTCCCACAATCCAAAACCCCCTTCACTTCATCTCTCACACTAGAACACACACCCACCACACACACACACACACACACACACACACACACACACACACACACACACACACACACACACACACACACACACACACACACACACACACACACACACACACACACACACACACACACACACACACACACACACACACACACACACACACACACACACACACACACACACACACACACACACACACACACACACACACACACACACACACACACACAACACCTCACCAGAACTCTCCATCATTCTCGAACACCAGTCCCATCATCCTCTTCTCTTTAGATGAAATGGCCTTCCACTCAGATGACCTTTTGTTCAGTTCATCATTATCATAACCACCAACATATTCTCTTCATGATGCAAGTTTTTTTCAACTTTTCCATTTAGGCCTCAATAATTGTAGTTTCACAACAAGTTATTTAAATCGAATCTATGATATCTCATGTATGATACAGTGATGGGCATAGATCAACTAAATAGTTGCAAACTAGTTTAACAACTTTTTTATAGTTTTTTTAGTTTAGTTTAACTAACAATATATAGTTTAGTTAAAATGACAGTTCAACTAAAATATTTTAGTTGCCAACTAAATAGTTTAACTGAAATATTTTAGTTGGTTCTTTTTTTATTTATGAATTTTAGACAGTCGAAGATTATGTCAGACGTCTATTGGCACATCCAGTAGTTGCAGAGGCATCCCGCAAAATTAAGGCCACACTGCCCAGTTCAGCTGCTGTTGAAAAATTATTAAGCGTTGCTTAAGCGTTGCTTCACAAGTTTTGAGTGCACGCCGCGGTCGGATCGGGTACCCGGTCCGACCTCTAGTGCACGTCGCTGTCGGATGTCGGATGAAACTCTGGATAGTGTTCGTTCAGTATAGGATTGAATGAGTGTACAGTAAAAAGTTCAACTGACAATATAAGACTAAAAGTTGCCTTAGATGATAAGTCGTTATATCTGGAACTTAAAGGTCACCAGTTCGAATCCCTGTTCAGCCAACTGTGAGCTATCATATACCTAGTGTATATGATGTGGTGTTTCACGACGTATGTCATGGGAGTAGTGCCTCAGTTGCGTGCCTTGGCGCATAATAAAAGGTATTAAACGAATAAAAGTATTTTAAATTCATAATATTGCTGAATTTAACGTTTAAAATTGTGAAAAATGTATTTTTAATTATTTAAAATAAAATCTATGTGTTATTTCTAAGAGTATTTTGATCTAATTTCTGTCTTTCCTTTGTATTTAAAAGTATTTATCAAAGTTATTTTAAAGTAATGGCTAGTAAAGACATGGTTTCCATAGCTTTTTGTGTTACAGTGTTAACGCTGCTTCAGATTCTGCCTGTCAATAAGCCAATAAAAAAATAGTTGCAAAATAGCTTTGAAAAGTTTAACCATTTTTTTGTAGTTTAGTTAAATATTCTCAAAAATAAGTTTATAACTATAAGTTAAACTACTTATTTTAGTTGAAAAAGAGTTATAGTTTAACTAAAAATATTTAGTTAGTTGCCCATCACTGGTATGATATATCTCAATGAATGAGCAGCTTCAATACAAGGTCTTCATACAGTGACATATTTCAAGTGAGCTTGGACTTGCTGTGGCAGGTAAACAACGAAAGCTAGTGCATTTCGACACAGCCGTGTGAGCGCAGAGTGACTTGTAAAGAGCGCAAATACTGAATGCAGAGAATCAGCCTGAATGATTGTTTTAAGCACTCTATGCTACTCTTTATTTAATTTTGGTTTAGGTAAGGAATGTTAATTACAGGCTTTCAAATATATATGACGATGATGATAAGAATTGAAGCTATTTTAGCTGGAAGGGCGTTATAGGAATCCTAATTATCAGTAAGGCATTGATAGAATGATGTTGCTTTCTAATCAGAGCGGAACGGAGACAATCATTAAAGATTGCTCTTAAAACGAGAACGAAAAGAAAAGAAGGGGAAAGATTATGTAGTTGAACATGCACAACCACCACAACAACAACAACAACAACAACAGCAAGATGACAGCACAACAACAACAGCAGCAAGAAGACAACAGCAGCAAGCTGAAAAGAACACGCACCCGTCACTGAAGGCGCCGTTCCACTCAATGCCGCCCCACGGGTTCCTCAGTCTCACCATTGACAGCAGACCCTTCGACTCTGCAAGGAAGGAAGCTTGCAAGTGCTTGTTGTATTGCAGCGGTGGTGGGTGGTGCGTCAGGAGTCTTGGAAATGTCGCACAATGAGATGATGTCGTGGTGGCCAGTCATGGCATAATCATTCACACTTTGTCGGCCAAGCAAACAACGATGGGACAAAATCTTAGTTAAATTTTGACCTTTGTCAGTCAAAACTTGCTTTTTAAAGTCAATATTTTGAATTTTTCGTAGATTAATCTAACCTTGAAAATACTATGTTTGAAATAAGTTTAGTAATTCAATATTTACGATGATTCGACGAGTGTTTGACGATGTAAATTGTAAAAAGTTTCATACCATAACCCTGTTTCTTTCAAAATCCCATTAACGAAAATATCAATGAATCCGATAGCAAAAACTTATAATTTTGAAATAGTTTATTTAAAAAACTTTGCAAAATTTTAAACAAATTTTTATTCAACGGGAAATTCCCTGTCGCATTTATGGCCGATTAGCGAATTTTTCTGTCGTTGCTTCTGACTGGAGAAGAAGATGGCATGAGTGCATGTGGATGGAGAAGAAGATGGCATGAGTGCATGTGGATGGAGAAGAAGATGGCATGAGTGCATGTGGATGGAGAAGAAGATGGCATGAGTGCATGTGGGTGGATAAGAAGATGGCATGAGTGCATGTGGATGGAGAAGAAGATGGCATGAGTGCATGTGGATGGAGAAGAAGATGGCATTAGTGCACGTGGATGGAGAAGAAGATGGCATGAGTGCATGTGGATGGAGAAAAAGATGGCATGAGTGCATGTGGATGGAGAAGAAGATGGCATTAGTGCACGTGGATGGAGAAGAAGATGGCATGAGTGCATGTGGATGGAGAAGAAGATGGCATGAGTGCATGTGGATGGAGAAGAAGATGGCATGAGTGCATGTGGATGGAGAAGAAGATGGCATGAGTGCATGTGGATGGAGAAGAAGATGGCATGAGTGCATGTGGATGGAGAAGAAGATGGCATTAGTGCACGTGGATGGAGAAGAAGATGGCATGAGTGCATGTGGATGGAGAAGAAGATGGCATGAGTGCATGTGGATGGAGAAGAAGATGGCATGAGTGCATGTGGATGGAGAAGAAGATGGCATGAGTGCATGTGGATGGAGAAGAATGTGTTGAGGAATGAAAGAATGAGGGCAGTGTTGAGGAATGAAGGAATTAAGTTGGCACCTGTGTTGATCTGCAAGAATGACGTCACGGCGTAAGCATGTCCCTTCACTAAGCCCTGTTTAGTCTTCTGTTCCATCTCCTCTTCTGTAAGTGCCTGTGTGTGTGTGTGTGTGTGTGTGTGTGTGTGTGTGTGTGTGTGTGTGTGTGTGTGTGTGTGTGTGTGTGTGTGTGTGTGTGTGTGTGTGTGTGTGTGTGTGTGTGTGTGTGTGTGTGTGTGTGTGTGTGTGTGTGTGTGTGTTTGTGTGTATGTGTGTGTGTGTGTGTGTGTGTGTGTGTGTGTGTGTGTGTGTGTGTGTGTGTGTGTGTGTGTGTGTGTGTGTGTGTGTGTGTGTGTGTGTGTGTGTGTGTGTGTGTGTGTGTGTGTGTGTGTGTGTGTGTGTGTGTGTGTGTGTGTGTGTGTGTGTGTGTGTGTGTGTGTGTGTGTGTGTGTGTGTGTGTGTGTGTGTGTGTGTGTGTGTGTGTGTGTGTGTGTGTGTTTGTGTGTGTATGTGTGTGTTTCCCAGTGAAACTGACAGGAATGGCTGCACAGAGAAGGGCGTCATTGGCCATATTGTCTGCCAAGAAGTGGAAGAACTGCTGCTTGCGCTCCTCGTTCTTCTTGAGACCCTCCTTCTTCAACTCGAAGCTCTGCGTCACACCGCCTGTGAAGTCTTCCAGCGCCTCCGACAACTCACCTCCGTTCAGCGCCTCGTAGGAGCCGTACAGTCTAATGGGAGGCCGAATGAAGAAGGAAACAAATTAAAATAAATGGCTTGAAATAATATAAATGACTTGAAATAAAATAAATGGCTTGAAATAATATAAATGACTTGAAATAAAATAAATGGCTTGAAATAATATAAATGACTTGAAATAAAATAAATGGCTTGAAATAAAATAGCATGTTTTACAATAATAAATCCTTCAGGTACATTGTGTTATGTAATTCCGGAGATCTTTTTGAATAGATTTGTTATCCCTAGATGGTGCATAGTAACACGCTTCAAACACGCAAGCGTTTGAACTGATTGAATCACTTCCTCATGAAGAAAGTTGTGGCAGTCACAAGCTATAAACAGATCGTGAAGTTTTCACAACTCAAATGTTCGCTATCAAAGTTCGACAAGTGGCCTCAAAGCTTCATAGCTTGTACGCCCATATAACGACGCTCGTCAATAATATTATTATTATTATCAATGATACTTCGAATGAGGAAGCATGCACTCACTTCGCGTAGGCCTTCTCGGCCAGCGCAGGCCAGAACTCGTTCTTGGCGGGCGAGTGGCTGAAGAGGAGCTTGTCGTCCCGCACAGGCAGCAAGTCGTCCACCACCACGTCCACCCAGACGCCGTAGCGCCAGAAGCGGAAGTGGAAGATGCCAGTGGGGTTGTTTGGAAAGTCCTGTTCTCTGTGCTCTGGAATCACCTGTCGTGTTGTTGTTGTTGTTGTGGTTTAGTTCGTTTCGTTGATCAGCAGTCTGGAGAGGATAACCTCAACCAGCTGCGCTGCCCTGCCAGGCTCTTGAGTTAATTTTCTTGTGTTTTTGCCCAGCCCGTGTACTGCCCTATCTGGTTCCAGGGCTGGGCTGTCTGTCCAGAGATTAGTTGTTGTCTCCTGGGCTGTCTTGCAGAGTCTGCATAAGTCTTCTTGGCCTAGACCAATTCTACATTGGTGGTGCCCTGTACGGAACCTGCTCAGGTTGGTGCGAGCAAGTTTGGTGAGCTCCTCCTCAGCTTTCTTGAGCCTGCCTTTGTATATGCTATTCAGTCTGTCGTTACTGAAGTGGATTTCTTGTGGTCTGTGGCTTGTGACTGCTTGGCAGATCCCTGTTCTCATTAGTTCTCGTTACTGCCGCATACCCACAACCTCCACGCGGTGTGGTGGGGGGCGCTTGCGCCTCAAATGTGGGTACTCTCGGCCACCCTGCCAGGCAAAAACAGTTTTTTTCAGGGCTGGACTACCTCAAGGAGCAGTACTGTCGCCCATACTCTTCGTCATCTACATAAACGACCTCCTCGGCAGGTTTATGGAAGATTCGACGGTGTGTGCCTTTGCTGACGATTTAGCAATTGCACGCACGGGTAACGACAAGCTGAAGATCCAGGCAGAACTCCAAATCGAAATCCACAAAGTTCAGGATTCGAGTTCTGTAAACCGCCTCGCCCTAAACTACAACAAGTGCTCGAGCAGCTTTTTTTCCACAGCAGTCTCCGAACACAATTGGCAACCGTCGCTCACCATCAACAACATCCCACTCCCGTTCGAACCGAACCCGACCTTTCTTGGAGTCAAATACGACAGATTCCTGCACTTTGAGTGGGGATGGAAGAGAGCTGGATTAAGAAGTGTATATTGTGCACTGCAAAGGAGCATAATGGAATACGCCAGCCCTGCATGGACACCTTGGACTCCAAAAACCCACATCACCAAGATCGAGAGGGCCCAACTTCATGCTGCCAAAATCCTCACCTGTCTCACAGCAACAACGCCCTCTGAAGCTGTTCTCGTTGAAGCAGACCTAGCCAACATGGAGACGAGGTTTGATCAAGCTTTCCTCAAAAAGGCTGTTAAATGGGTGAGCTACAAGCAGGAAGACTGGAGGAAGTCACTTGCAGAGAAACATGTCCCCAAGAAGCTGAAACAAAACAGCTGGAGGGCCAAATTCCTTCACCAAGCAAAGGCACTTCTCCCAGAAGACCCATTGCACGAAGCGGTATACGAGCCAAAGCCGCCTTGGTTCAACTTCCCTCTCAACATCAGCTACTCCAAATCCAGCAAGCACGACCCTGATCTCATGCAACTGGAAGCAGCTAAAGATGCCATCTCTCAGGAAGGCGTAGCTGACTTTACCATCTACACTGACGGCTCGGTGCAAGGTGTGGCAAAGCATGGTGGTGCTGCGGTGGTGGTGTTGTTGTTGTTGATGATGATGATGTTGTAGTTGTTGTTGTTGTTGATGATGATGATGTTGTTGTAGTTGTTGTTGTTGTTTCTGATAATGATGTTGTTGTTGCTGCGTTGTTTTTTTGTTGTGGATGATATGCGGTTGTTGTTGTTGATGATGTTGTTGATGATGATGTTGTTGTAGTTGTTGTTGTTGTTGATGTTATTGCTGTTAATGATACGTTGTTTTTTTGTTGTCAGAACGAGATAATTCCTTCCGATAGTGTCAGAAACCTAGGAGTTTATCTCGACAAAGACCTCACCATGACGACACACATCAACAAGATGACTCAAACCTGCTTTGCTTCTTTACGCCAAATACGATCCATAAGATGGTTATTGACCAAGGACTCACTGAGAACATTGGCTTCTGCTTTGGTTCTCAGTCGAATTGACTATGGCAATATCATTCTTACTGGGTTGCCAATGACGCAGCTGCAGAAAATTCAGTCTATAATCAACACCACAGCTAAGCTCATAACAGGTGCTAGAAATGATGATCACATCAGCCCTGTTCTCAAAGAGCTTCACTGGCTTCGTGTTGAAAATAGAATTGAATACAAAAACATCTTGTTGATGCACAAGTGTCTGTCTAATGAGTGCCCAGATTATTTGTCGAGTAGCATTGTCATGAGAGCAAGTCTTACTGCTCATTTTTCATTAATAAATTTCTTGCTTACCAATTTCATTCTTTTTTATATTTTTACAAATGGTCAATAATAATTGTAAAAATAATAATAATAATAATAAATAATAATAATAATATAATATAGATATTTACTTTTTTTTCTTAAATTTATTGTCATTATCATTTCAGTTTCAATCTTTAAAAAAAAAATAAATATATATGTATATATGTGTGTGTATATATATGGATATATGTGTTTATATGTATGTGTATATGTATATATATATATATATATATATATATATATATATATATATATATATATATATATATATATATATATATATATATATATATATATATATATATATATATATATATATATATATATATATATATATATATATATATATATATATATATATATATATATATATATATATATATATATATATATATATATATATATATATATATTAGGGTGCTTCCAAAAAATGAAAGTATCAGGATCGTGTTCGCCAACCCTGCATTACATGATGCTAGTTAGAAAAAGGCTGTAAAAAAAAAATTGGTGGAAAATAATAATATTTAGGACATGCTCAACGCTTTCAAAGTTTTCAATATTTGTGTCAAAACCTGCGATCGCGAGTTAAAACCTGTAGAACACATCTATGACAGTTGTAGATACTTTATTAACTGAAAATTTATCCAGCGTCAAAATCAAAATTATCAGTATTAATATTCAATAGTCATCAAAAGTCATTCAAAAGTCCTAACGTTTATGTTCTTTGGGAACTAACTGTAACTTGGCATCAACTGCTGATGACTTAGTCGGTGCCGAAAACTTTTTTCTATGGTCCTCGACGACTTGAAGGAGATATTGCTTCTGTTCTTCATTGCGTGTCAAACTCGTGTTGAACTCTTGAATCAACGCAACCCCACGTTCAGCCAAGTCATTGACGACTTTGACAGATTGCACAAGTCGTTTGCTTTCTTGATACTCTGATTGAGATTCCCACTCACTGGGATCGACCTGCAAGAAGTCCTGGGATATGCCAAGAATCGTGAAGAAATAGTTAGTGCTCTTTGTAACAAAGTTGTGAAGTTTCTTAGTAGTTGGATGCTCAAATGGCTGAATTCGTTTTAGAGGCTCATCTGAGCCTTCAACTTCTTGGAGTGCCACTACCATCAAGCGCTTCTCCTCTATAGTGACAGCATCATCAAAGAAGCCAAAGGCAATAAGTGTTTCAGAGAGATACCAAAGGTGTCGCTCAAAGGCTGTAGTGGCAGCCTTGGCAATTTCAGTATTTGGATATTCAGATAAAGCACATAACAGTGCAAGGTCTTGTCGTGGAGCACAGTTTGCAGCTGGACTTTCAAACCAGTATTTCAGATATACTTTAGTGATGAACAAACTTACTTCTTGCAGGTGATGCCATATTTTCTGACCATAGGAAAGACCTCTAGATTTTCGACAGCTGGCGCCTGCGTCTAGTGGATCGTATTGTTTGCGAAATAACCACATCTTTATGGAATAAATGGCCCTCGCCATCCATCGAGCTCTGTGAATAGCACCAGGGTACCGAAACCGTATTCCACGTTCAGGTGTGCCTCCTAAGAAAATGATAGACAGTTCAAGCAATTCACAGTAGTCGTCACGAGGTTGAAATTTATTCAGCTGAGACTGTGCAAACTTAATGACATCATCCTTCCAAGGAGCTATCATACTTGCTAAAGTGTTATCTTCAACTGCTGTACAAAATAACTTCTGGTCAATACGGGGCCAACAAATTTTGAAATGACCAAACAACTCCATGTTAGGAGACCTTGAGACGTCATGAACGCTGAAAACCTTTTCAATAATAATTTCGGAGATGTGGTGACGACAGGCCAAATTGATTAACTGTCGACCAAGCTCTGCTTCCAGACGAATACAAGTGCCACCTTTTGTTCCAGCATTTGAAGGCGTTGTATCAAAGCAGAGACCCTTGATCCTGTCTCGCAAGCCCCATTCATCAATAGTTTGTGTGATTGCTTGTGACATTGAAGCCGCCGTGCCATCTTGGAGCTTAGGGACAGCTAACAATTTTACCACATCCTGTCCAGAAACCAGAATTGGAAGTCGATCGACTTTAACCCGTTCTGAACCAGTAAGGTCATCCATTAAGTTCTAAAATACGTATTTGCCATATTTGGTCAGAAAATCGATAAAAATGGTAAAAACGTGTATTTTGAAACGTGTTGAGCATGTTCTAAATATTAATTTAATTAAGAAATATTTTGGCTATTGAGTTTTTATGTGAGACATCATCAAATGATGGGTTGGTCGATAATGAATACCTAATTTAAAAATTTAGCATTATGGATGGAAGCACCCTAATATATATATATATATATATATATATATATATATATATATATATATATATATATATATATATATATATGATTTTACTGTTAAATTTCAATACCTTACTTCTCCTATACTTTCCATTTATTCATCTATCATTAATATTATTATCAAATTTTCCATAACCAAGTGGTCTTGAAGCCCGTCCGGGTTTACGCCACGTTAATAATATTCGTCGTTGTATTGTATTGTATTGTGGTTGTTGTATAGTTTCTCTTGGGAAGTTGTTGTTGTGATGGTTGGGTAGCTCAAATGATGTAGTTGAAAACGTAATGAATGGAGGAGTGGTGGAGGATTGCTGAATGAATGAATTTACGGAAAAAGAAAGAAAGAAAAGTTTAGTGAATCTGTTCGTACTCCAACTGGCGTTGTTCACACTCAAGCTTTAATACATTTCAAATAGTTTGTTTGTTTATATGAAGCCATTATTTTTACATTTATTAGTATGCATTTAAAATAGTCTATGAGAATTTAAAAAATAAATTAATTTATAAAAATAATAAATAATTATGAGTTTAATTTTTTTAACGCAATTTGTGGTTGAAAGTTGATTTTGTGAGAAAGAGAAAGCGTTTTGTTGATTTGAGACGCGAAAGATTGCCGTAAAGTATCTTCATTTAAATGCTTTCAAATATTTATTTTTCATATTTGACAGTTTATTTATTTAAATTTTTTATAAGAAAGCGTTTTTGAGTTAATGGAAAAGCGCTATATAAGCACGTTTGTTTGCTTGACTGATTAATAGGGAGAGCATGCGAACCTTTTTCCAGTTGTTCTGGTGCACTGCCAGGGTGCAGAAAGCAGCGACGAGCCAGCAGTTGCCCAGGTCTCCCTGGATGATGTCCTTGCTGTCCACCCCGTGGACAAACAACCTCGCGTTCGGGTTGATCTCCTGTGTGAGGTGCAAGCTTCCGATAAATAATTCTTCGTTTCAAAAATATAGCACAATTTATATTTAATTTTTTTGAAAAAAAACTTTGACATTTCAGTTTTTAACTAACTTTGGTTCAATCAAAAATTTTGTGAAATAAAATTCCCAATTATCCGTTACCTATTTTAGCCTAATATTGACGTATATTTTTTAATAAATGTTCAGACACACAATAATTGTTTCCACACCTGAGCTCTCTTCCATATGATGTTGTTGTTTCTGTGTTTTGATTTCGGATGCAACGAGTACTCATTGGGCGGAAATTCATTATCGACGAATCTCTCTCCGCTCCTGAAGAGTGCTGCCTTGATGCGCTGGTAGTCCTGGTTCTTGTACGCCACGAAATTGCTGTACGAGGTAGAAGTGAAGAAAGACATCGTGCTGTTGCTCCACAAAGTAAGCCAAAAACTTGCTTTTAAGGGAAGTTTGTTACTTATCTTCTAAGCACAGAAAACACAGCCTTAATTAGTCCGCGCTAGAGCCCTATAAATAACGCCATTGTTCTGCTCCAGTAGAGCCACCAGCCCCACTCTCTCACTCTATAAAATGAACACTAAGTCTTCCTCACTTGATCTTGCATGAAAAATTCATTCTCCCATCATGCATTCATATAATTAAAAAGATATTTCCACAAATATTTTTAATCAGAAAGACATCTCGATTCAGAAAATAAAATTTGAAATACTAGTTTTTTCATACGAACCATAGTATTAATATGATAATAATTATAATTGTAGTGGAAAATTTTTGCCAACTTTTATGATACAAATCATGCAAAGCAGAGATGCTTTCTCATATTTCACATAGGGGTTCGCATTTGCAGTAAATGTTTTCTAAAATATAAGAAATATTAATATTCCTATAAAATATTATTTGGCACACTAGTTTGTAGGCAAAACGCGACATTACGTGATGCGGTAGTTGCAACTAGTAAAAAGCGAGAAAATACTGCGAAAATTCAAGAATTTGTCTCATTATTTCAAATTCTTTTTTATATTAATTATATATTTTTAAAAGTTTTTTCAATAAATACTATAATTACCCGATTTTAAAATGTTATTGTTATAATCTTTTTAATTTTATTCTTATTCTTGGTCATCAGAGCCAAATAGTTTGTTTTAATAATTGTTAGGCGCAAAAAAACATATTTAAAGAAAATTCACTTTTAAAAAGAATAAACTCCGTAAAATTTACGGCGTAAATGGATCGAACTCAGGAACTACGTGAAGACGTTGAGAAAAATGAAGAAGCTTCAAAGCCTTCATTAAAAATTGAAAATGATCATACGAAATTTAAGTTAACTTTGAAACCAAATCTTTCTGAAAAAATAGTATGAAAAAATATTTTATATAATAAAAAAGTAATATTTTTGTCCATAACAAAAAATGTAAATAAATGTGCTTCATCATATTTTTAAAATTCTTATAGTATTATTAATTTTCTAATTTTACAAATAAGATAATATATTTTCAGGTGCTTTGTATAGATGTGTCAAATGAAATGAAGAAACACTATTTCAGTTTGAAGTGAGTTAAAGTTTAACTGTAAAACGTTTTTATAAGAATATTAACCAGAATGATGATTTCCATTTATTAATAAAGAACTTGTTTTGCTGAAATGCCTTTTATATACCTAATTTAGCTGCTTCAATCTTTTAGCTTTGTAAGCTGACTTAAAGCAAATCGACAGAGACATGCAGAATGGGCAGAGCTTCAGTGAGGTGCTGGTAAAGTCTCTGATCATCTTCATCCGTGTCAAACTGCTTCTGAGTCCGCAACATGAGATCGCCATTCTCATGTACGCCAACACAGCCTTCTGGGTTAGTCACTCTTTCCAACTATTACGTTAGGAACACTCAGTAGCTTTCTAAGAAATTGCGTATCTATTCATCATCCCTATATCCATCCAGCCCTTCTCTCACCCACCCACCCATCCATCAATCCATTCATTCGGCAACTATCCATTCGCTCAAAATTTATCTAACCATTTACCCATCCTTCTATTTATTAGTTCATCCTTGCAACCATGCATGCATCCATCACAACTTATGCATCTTCAGATGAGTGACTTCTCGAGAGATGCTGACAAACTGATCGAGGTGCTCAGGAGTTTGCCCGTCCTGCAGTCTTCCCACCACCACCTCGACATGTCCGCCATCTTTGACTCTCTGTCAGTAATGCAGTTACATTCTGTTGCATGCCACTTCCTTTCTGACCTCAAGCATCTCAATCACCACCACCTTCATCACCATGAACACCACCTTCGTCACCATGACGGTATGCATTGAACTCTTCGCAACATGAACTCATCGAAACAATTTTTTTTATATTTTAATTTTGTGAATAAATATGATTATAAATACTTATTAATAGTGAAATTAAAAACTTACTCGTCGAAAGAGGCTAAATGTAGGCTAACTTGTCGAAAGTAAAAAATTTTCACTATTAATAAGTATTTATAATCAGATTTATTCACAAAATTAAAATGTATTTTTTTATATTTGTTTGACGAGTTCATGTTGCGACGAGTCCAATGCAACCACATGACCACCACCTTCATCACCATGACCACCACTTTCATCACTATGACCACCACCTTCATCACCATGACCACCACCTTCATCACCATGACCACCACCTTCATCACCATGACCACCACCTTCATCACCATGACCACCACCTTCATCACCATGACCACCACCTTCATCACCATGACCACCACCTTTATCACCATGACCACCACCTTCATCACTATGACCACCACCTTCATCACCATGACCACCACCTTCATCACCATGACCACCACCTTCATCACCATGACCACCACCTTCATCACCATGACCACCACCTTTATCACCATGACCACCACCTTCATCACTATGACCACCACCTTCATCACCATGACCACCACCTTCATCACCATGACCACCACCTTCATCACCATCATCACCATCACCACCACCTTCATCACCATGACCACCACCTTCATCACCATGACCACCACCTTCATCACCATGACCACCACCTTCATCACCATGATCACCACCTTCATCACCATGATCACCACCTTCATCACCATGACCACCACCTTCATCACCATGACCACCTCCCCCACCAGACTGCAGAAGGTGTCTCTGCAGGGCAGCAAAGCCCTCTTCCTGCACAGAGCGATCTTCTTTTTCGGCAGACATTTCTGCATGCCTTCCTTCAACCCCGCTGTACGTTCCTTCGCATGGCTGAATTAGGTTTGCAAGCACTAAGCACACTTTCAACACACTCTCACTTTGACACACATTCACACACAAACACATACACACTCTCACTTGGACACACACACAAACACATACACACTCTCACTTGGACACATATTCACAAACTCTCACTTGGACACACATTCACACACAAACACATACACACTCTCACTTGGACACACATTCACACACAAACACATACACACTCTCACTTGGACACACATTCACACACAAACACATACACACTCTCACTTGGACACACACACAAACACATACACACTCTCACTTGGACACACATTCACACACAAACACATACACACTCTCACTTGGACACACACACAAACACATACACACTCACACTTGGACACACACACAAACACACTCTCACTTGGGCACACATTCACACACAAACACATACACACTCTCACTTTGACACACATTCACACACAAACACATACACACTCTCACTTGGACACACACTCACACACAAACACATACACACTCTCACTTGGACACACACACAAACACATACACACTCTCACTTGGACACACACACAAACACATACACACTCTCACTTGGACACACACACAAACACATACACACTCTCACTTGGACACACACACAAACACATACACACTCTCACTTGGGCACACATTCACACACAAACACATACACACTCTCACTTGGACACACATTAACACACAAACACATACACACTCTCACTTGGACACACACACAAACACATACACACTCTCACTTGGACACACATTCACACACAAACACATACACACTCTCACTTGGACACACATTCACACACAAACACATACACACTCTCACTTGGACACACATTCACACACAAACATATACACACTCACTTGGGCACACATTCACACACAAACACATACACACTCTCACTTGGACACACACACAAACACATACACACGAAAACTTGGACACACCAAGCTAAAACATGCATGCAAGCTTGGGCACACACACACACAAAAAACATACGCACGCACACACATACACACGCAAACACACAGAGTTACCGGGTGTTCAAGGAGTGCGACTCTTTCACGATGGACCTTCTCTACCTCTGCAACCCTTCCACCAGCGACAACCGCTGCCAAGTGCCTTCTCATTTACTTCCTTCGAGGCAGTGTAGCAGTGTGGTAGTGTGGCAGTGTGGCAGTGTGGTAGTGTGGTAGTGTAGCAGTGTGGTAGTGAGGCAGTGTGGTAGTGTGGCAGTGTGGCAGTGTGGCAGTGTGGTAGTGAGGCAGTGTGGTAGTGTGGCAGTGTGGTAGTGTGGCAGTGTGGCAGTGTGGTAGTGTGGTAGTGTAGCAGTGTGGTAGTGAGGCAGTGTGGTAGTGAGGCAGTGTAGCAGTGTGGCAGTGTGGTAGTGAGGCAGTGTGGTAGTGTGGCAGTGTGGTAGTGTGGCAGTGTGGCAGTGTGGTAGTGAGGCAGTGTGGTAGTGTGGCAGTGTAGCAGTGTGGTAGTGAGGCAGTGTGGTAGTGTGGCAGTGTAGCAGTGTGGCAGTGTGGTAGTGAGGCAGTGTGGTAGTGTGGCAGTGTAGCAGTGTGGCAGTGTGGTAGTGTGGTAGTGAGGCAGTGTGGTAGTGAGGCAGTGTGGTAGTGAGGCAGTGTGGCAGTGTGGTAGTGTGGTAGTGAGGCAGTGTGGCAGTGAGGCAGTGTGGTAGTGTGGCAGTGTGGCAGTGTGGCAGTGTGGTAGTGTGGTAGTGAGGCAGTGTGGTAGTGTGGCAGTGAGGCAGTGTGGCAGTGTGGTAGTGTAGCAGTGTGGTAGTGTGGTAGTGAGGCAGTGTAGCAGTGTGGTAGTGTGGCAGTGTGGTAGTGAGGCAGTGTGGTAGTGTGGCAGTGAGGCAGTGTGGTAGTGTGGTAGTGTGGCAGTGTGGTAGTGTGGCAGTGTGGCAGTGTGGTAGTGTGGTAGTGAGGCAGTGTGGTAGTGTGGCAGTGAGGCAGTGTGGCAGTGTGGCAGTGTGGTAGTGTGGTAGTGTAGCAGTGTGGTAGTGAGGCAGTGTGGTAGTGTGGCAGTGTGGCAGTGTGGCAGTGTGGTAGTGAGGCAGTGTGGTAGTGTGGCAGTGTGGTAGTGTGGCAGTGTGGCAGTGTGGTAGTGTGGTAGTGTAGCAGTGTGGTAGTGAGGCAGTGTGGTAGTGAGGCAGTGTAGCAGTGTGGCAGTGTGGTAGTGAGGCAGTGTGGTAGTGTGGCAGTGTGGTAGTGTGGCAGTGTGGCAGTGTGGCAGTGTGGTAGTGTAGCAGTGTGGTAGTGTGGTAGTGAGGCAGTGTAGCAGTGTGGTAGTGTGGCAGTGAGGCAGTGTGGTAGTGAGGCAGTGTGGTAGTGTAGCAGTGTGGTAGTGTGGCAGTGAGGCAGTGTGGTAGTGAGGCAGTGTGGTAGTGTAGCAGTGTGGTAGTGTGGCAGTGAGGCAGTGTGGCAGTGAGGCAGTGTGGTAGTGTGGCAGTGTGGTAGTGTGGTAGTGTGGCAGTGTAGCAGTGTGGTAGTGAGGCAGTGAGGCAGTGTAGCAGTGTGGTAGTGTGGCAGTGTGGCAGTGTGGTAGTGTGGTAGTGTAGCAGTGTGGTAGTGAGGCAGTGTGGTAGTGTGGCAGTGTGGCAGTGTGGTAGTGAGGCAGTGTGGTAGTGTGGCAGTGTGGTAGTGTGGCAGTGTGGCAGTGTGGTAGTGTGGTAGTGTAGCAGTGTGGTAGTGAGGCAGTGTGGTAGTGAGGCAGTGTAGCAGTGTGGCAGTGTGGTAGTGAGGCAGTGTGGTAGTGTGGCAGTGTGGTAGTGTGGCAGTGTGGCAGTGTGGCAGTGTGGTAGTGTGGCAGTGTAGCAGTGTGGCAGTGTGGTAGTGAGGCAGTGTGGTAGTGTGGCAGTGTAGCAGTGTGGCAGTGTGGTAGTGTGGTAGTGAGGCAGTGTGGTAGTGAGGCAGTGTGGTAGTGAGGCAGTGTGGCAGTGTGGTAGTGTGGTAGTGAGGCAGTGTGGCAGTGAGGCAGTGTGGTAGTGTGGCAGTGTGGCAGTGTGGCAGTGTGGTAGTGTGGTAGTGAGGCAGTGTGGTAGTGTGGCAGTGAGGCAGTGTGGTAGTGAAGCAGTGTAGCAGTGTGGTAGTGTGGTAGTGAGGCAGTGTAGCAGTGTGGTAGTGTGGCAGTGTGGTAGTGAGGCAGTGTGGTAGTGTGGCAGTGAGGCAGTGTGGCAGTGTGGTAGTGTAGCAGTGTGGTAGTGTGGTAGTGAGGCAGTGTAGCAGTGTGGTAGTGTGGCAGTGTGGTAGTGAGGCAGTGTGGTAGTGTGGCAGTGAGGCAGTGTGGTAGTGTGGTAGTGTGGCAGTGTGGTAGTGTGGCAGTGTGGCAGTGTGGTAGTGTGGTAGTGAGGCAGTGTGGTAGTGTGGCAGTGAGGCAGTGTGGCAGGTGGCAGTGTGGTAGTGTGGTAGTGTAGCAGTGTGGTAGTGAGGCAGTGTGGTAGTGTGGCAGTGTGGCAGTGTGGCAGTGTGGTAGTGAGGCAGTGTGGTAGTGTGGCAGTGTGGTAGTGTGGCAGTGTGGCAGTGTGGTAGTGTGGTAGTGTAGCAGTGTGGTAGTGAGGCAGTGTGGTAGTGAGGCAGTGTAGCAGTGTGGCAGTGTGGTAGTGAGGCAGTGTGGTAGTGTGGCAGTGTGGTAGTGTGGCAGTGTGGCAGTGTGGCAGTGTGGTAGTGTAGCAGTGTGGTAGTGTGGTAGTGAGGCAGTGTAGCAGTGTGGTAGTGTGGCAGTGAGGCAGTGTGGTAGTGAGGCAGTGTGGTAGTGTAGCAGTGTGGTAGTGTGGCAGTGAGGCAGTGTGGTAGTGAGGCAGTGTGGTAGTGTAGCAGTGTGGTAGTGTGGCAGTGAGGCAGTGTGGCAGTGAGGCAGTGTGGTAGTGTGGTAGTGTGGCAGTGTGGTAGTGTGGTAGTGTGGCAGTGTAGCAGTGTGGTAGTGAGGCAGTGTAGCAGTGTGGTAGTGTGGCAGTGTGGCAGTGTGGTAGTGTGGTAGTGTAGCAGTGTGGTAGTGAGGCAGTGTGGTAGTGTGGCAGTGTGGCAGTGTGGCAGTGTGGTAGTGAGGCAGTGTGGTAGTGTGGCAGTGTGGTAGTGTGGCAGTGTGGCAGTGTGGTAGTGTGGTAGTGTAGCAGTGTGGTAGTGAGGCAGTGTGGTAGTGAGGCAGTGTAGCAGTGTGGCAGTGTGGTAGTGAGGCAGTGTGGTAGTGTGGCAGTGTGGTAGTGTGGCAGTGTGGCAGTGTGGTAGTGTGGCAGTGTAGCAGTGTGGCAGTGTGGTAGTGAGGCAGTGTGGTAGTGTGGCAGTGTAGCAGTGTGGCAGTGTGGTAGTGAGGCAGTGTGGTAGTGAGGCAGTGTGGTAGTGAGGCAGTGTGGTAGTGTGGTAGTGAGGCAGTGTGGCAGTGAGGCAGTGTGGTAGTGTGGCAGTGTGGCAGTGTGGCAGTGTGGTAGTGTGGTAGTGAGGCAGTGTGGTAGTGTGGCAGTGAGGCAGTGTGGTAGTGAAGCAGTGTAGCAGTGTGGTAGTGTGGTAGTGAGGCAGTGTAGCAGTGTGGTAGTGTGGCAGTGTGGTAGTGAGGCAGTGTGGTAGTGTGGCAGTGAGGCAGTGTGGTAGTGTGGTAGTGTGGCAGTGTGGTAGTGTGGCAGTGTGGCAGTGTGGTAGTGTGGTAGTGAGGCAGTGTGGTAGTGTGGCAGTGAGGCAGTGTGGTAGTGTGGCAGTGTGGTAGTGTAGCAGTGTGGTAGTGTGGTAGTGAGGCAGTGTAGCAGTGTGGTAGTGTGGCAGTGAGGCAGTGTGGTAGTGAGGCAGTGTGGTAGTGTAGCAGTGTGGTAGTGTGGCAGTGTGGTAGTGAGGCAGTGTGGTAGTGTAGCAGTGTGGTAGTGTGGCAGTGAGGCAGTGTGGCAGTGAGGCAGTGTGGTAGTGTGGTAGTGTGGCAGTGTGGTAGTGTGGTAGTGTAGCAGTGTGGTAGTGAGGCAGTGTGGTAGTGTGGCAGTGTGGTAGTGAGGCAGTGAGGCAGTGTGGTAGTGTGGTAGTGTAGCAGTGTGGTAGTGTGGCAGTGAGGCAGTGTGGTAGTGTGGCAGTGTAGCAGTGTGGTAGTGAGGCAGTGTGGTAGTGTGGCAGTGTGGCAGTGTGGTAGTGAGGCAGTGTGGTAGTGTGGTAGTGTGGTAGTGTAGCAGTGTGGTAGTGTGGCAGTGAGGCAGTGAGGCAGTGTGGTAGTGTGGCAGTGTGGTAGTGAGGCAGTGTGGTAGTGTGGCAGTGTAGCAGTGTGGCAGTGTGGTAGTGAGGCAGTGTGGTAGTGAGGCAGTGTGGTAGTGAGGCAGTGTGGCAGTGTGGTAGTGTGGTAGTGAGGCAGTGTGGTAGTGTGGCAGTGAGGCAGTGTGGTAGTGTGGCAGTGTGGTAGTGTGGCAGTGTGGCAGTGTGGTAGTGTGGTAGTGAGGCAGTGTGGCAGTGAGGCAGTGTGGCAGTGTGGTAGTGTAGCAGTGTGGTAGTGTGGTAGTGAGGCAGTGTAGCAGTGTGGTAGTGTGGCAGTGTGGTAGTGTGGCAGTGTAGCAGTGTGGCAGTGTGGTAGTGAGGCAGTGTGGTAGTGTGGCAGTGTAGCAGTGTGGCAGTGTGGTAGTGTGGTAGTGAGGCAGTGTGGTAGTGAGGCAGTGTGGTAGTGAGGCAGTGTGGCAGTGTGGTAGTGTGGTAGTGAGGCAGTGTGGCAGTGAGGCAGTGTGGTAGTGTGGCAGTGTGGCAGTGTGGCAGTGTGGTAGTGTGGTAGTGAGGCAGTGTGGTAGTGTGGCAGTGAGGCAGTGTGGTAGTGAAGCAGTGTAGCAGTGTGGTAGTGTGGTAGTGAGGCAGTGTAGCAGTGTGGTAGTGTGGCAGTGTGGTAGTGTGGTAGTGAGGCAGTGTGGTAGTGTGGCAGTGAGGCAGTGTGGCAGTGTGGTAGTGTAGCAGTGTGGTAGTGTGGTAGTGAGGCAGTGTAGCAGTGTGGTAGTGTGGCAGTGTGGTAGTGAGGCAGTGTGGTAGTGTGGCAGTGAGGCAGTGTGGTAGTGTGGTAGTGTGGCAGTGTGGTAGTGTGGCAGTGTGGCAGTGTGGTAGTGTGGTAGTGAGGCAGTGTGGTAGTGTGGCAGTGAGGCAGTGTGGCAGGTGGCAGTGTGGTAGTGTGGTAGTGTAGCAGTGTGGTAGTGAGGCAGTGTGGTAGTGTGGCAGTGTGGCAGTGTGGCAGTGTGGTAGTGAGGCAGTGTGGTAGTGTGGCAGTGTGGTAGTGTGGCAGTGTGGCAGTGTGGTAGTGTGGTAGTGTAGCAGTGTGGTAGTGAGGCAGTGTGGTAGTGAGGCAGTGTAGCAGTGTGGCAGTGTGGTAGTGAGGCAGTGTGGTAGTGTGGCAGTGTGGTAGTGTGGCAGTGTGGCAGTGTGGCAGTGTGGTAGTGTAGCAGTGTGGTAGTGTGGTAGTGAGGCAGTGTAGCAGTGTGGTAGTGTGGCAGTGAGGCAGTGTGGTAGTGAGGCAGTGTGGTAGTGTAGCAGTGTGGTAGTGTGGCAGTGAGGCAGTGTGGTAGTGAGGCAGTGTGGTAGTGTAGCAGTGTGGTAGTGTGGCAGTGAGGCAGTGTGGCAGTGAGGCAGTGTGGTAGTGTGGTAGTGTGGCAGTGTGGTAGTGTGGTAGTGTGGCAGTGTAGCAGTGTGGTAGTGAGGCAGTGTAGCAGTGTGGTAGTGTGGCAGTGTGGCAGTGTGGTAGTGTGGTAGTGTAGCAGTGTGGTAGTGAGGCAGTGTGGTAGTGTGGCAGTGTGGCAGTGTGGCAGTGTGGTAGTGAGGCAGTGTGGTAGTGTGGCAGTGTGGTAGTGTGGCAGTGTGGCAGTGTGGTAGTGTGGTAGTGTAGCAGTGTGGTAGTGAGGCAGTGTGGTAGTGAGGCAGTGTAGCAGTGTGGCAGTGTGGTAGTGAGGCAGTGTGGTAGTGTGGCAGTGTGGTAGTGTGGCAGTGTGGCAGTGTGGTAGTGTGGCAGTGTAGCAGTGTGGCAGTGTGGTAGTGAGGCAGTGTGGTAGTGTGGCAGTGTAGCAGTGTGGCAGTGTGGTAGTGAGGCAGTGTGGTAGTGAGGCAGTGTGGTAGTGAGGCAGTGTGGTAGTGTGGTAGTGAGGCAGTGTGGCAGTGAGGCAGTGTGGTAGTGTGGCAGTGTGGCAGTGTGGCAGTGTGGTAGTGTGGTAGTGAGGCAGTGTGGTAGTGTGGCAGTGAGGCAGTGTGGTAGTGAAGCAGTGTAGCAGTGTGGTAGTGTGGTAGTGAGGCAGTGTAGCAGTGTGGTAGTGTGGCAGTGTGGTAGTGAGGCAGTGTGGTAGTGTGGCAGTGAGGCAGTGTGGTAGTGTGGTAGTGTGGCAGTGTGGTAGTGTGGCAGTGTGGCAGTGTGGTAGTGTGGTAGTGAGGCAGTGTGGTAGTGTGGCAGTGAGGCAGTGTGGTAGTGTGGCAGTGTGGTAGTGTAGCAGTGTGGTAGTGTGGTAGTGAGGCAGTGTAGCAGTGTGGTAGTGTGGCAGTGAGGCAGTGTGGTAGTGAGGCAGTGTGGTAGTGTAGCAGTGTGGTAGTGTGGCAGTGTGGTAGTGAGGCAGTGTGGTAGTGTAGCAGTGTGGTAGTGTGGCAGTGAGGCAGTGTGGCAGTGAGGCAGTGTGGTAGTGTGGTAGTGTGGCAGTGTGGTAGTGTGGTAGTGTAGCAGTGTGGTAGTGAGGCAGTGTGGTAGTGTGGCAGTGTGGTAGTGAGGCAGTGAGGCAGTGTGGTAGTGTGGTAGTGTAGCAGTGTGGTAGTGTGGCAGTGAGGCAGTGTGGTAGTGTGGCAGTGTAGCAGTGTGGTAGTGAGGCAGTGTGGTAGTGTGGCAGTGTGGCAGTGTGGTAGTGAGGCAGTGTGGTAGTGTGGTAGTGTGGTAGTGTAGCAGTGTGGTAGTGTGGCAGTGAGGCAGTGAGGCAGTGTGGTAGTGTGGCAGTGTGGTAGTGAGGCAGTGTGGTAGTGTGGCAGTGTAGCAGTGTGGCAGTGTGGTAGTGAGGCAGTGTGGTAGTGAGGCAGTGTGGTAGTGAGGCAGTGTGGCAGTGTGGTAGTGTGGTAGTGAGGCAGTGTGGTAGTGTGGCAGTGAGGCAGTGTGGTAGTGTGGCAGTGTGGTAGTGTGGCAGTGTGGCAGTGTGGTAGTGTGGTAGTGAGGCAGTGTGGCAGTGAGGCAGTGTGGCAGTGTGGTAGTGTAGCAGTGTGGTAGTGTGGTAGTGAGGCAGTGTAGCAGTGTGGTAGTGTGGCAGTGAGGCAGTGTGGTAGTGTGGTAGTGAGGCAGTGTGGTAGTGTGGCAGTGAGGCAGTGTGGCAGTGAGGCAGTGTGGCAGTGTGGTAGTGTGGCAGTGTAGCAGTGTGGTAGTGAGGCAGTGAGGCAGTGTGGTAGTGTGGTAGTGTGGCAGTGTGGTAGTGTGGTAGTGTAGCAGTGTGGTAGTGAGGCAGTGTGGTAGTGTGGCAGTGTGGTAGTGAGGCAGTGAGGCAGTGTGGTAGTGTGGTAGTGTAGCAGTGTGGTAGTGTGGCAGTGAGGCAGTGTGGTAGTGTGGCAGTGTAGCAGTGTGGTAGTGAGGCAGTGTGGTAGTGTGGCAGTGTGGCAGTGTGGTAGTGAGGCAGTGTGGTAGTGTGGTAGTGTGGTAGTGTAGCAGTGTGGTAGTGTGGCAGTGAGGCAGTGAGGCAGTGTGGTAGTGTGGCAGTGTGGTAGTGAGGCAGTGTGGTAGTGTGGCAGTGTAGCAGTGTGGCAGTGTGGTAGTGAGGCAGTGTGGTAGTGAGGCAGTGTGGTAGTGAGGCAGTGTGGCAGTGTGGTAGTGTGGTAGTGAGGCAGTGTGGTAGTGTGGCAGTGAGGCAGTGTGGTAGTGTGGCAGTGTGGTAGTGTGGCAGTGTGGCAGTGTGGTAGTGTGGTAGTGTGGTAGTGTGGTAGTGTAGCAGTGTGGTAGTGTGGCAGTGAGGCAGTGTGGTAGTGTGGCAGTGTGGTAGTGAGGCAGTGTGGTAGTGTGGCAGTGTAGCAGTGTGGCAGTGTGGTAGTGAGGCAGTGTGGTAGTGAGGCAGTGTGGTAGTGAGGCAGTGTGGCAGTGTGGTAGTGTGGCAGTGTGGCAGTGTGGTAGTGTGGTAGTGTGGTAGTGTGGTAGTGTAGCAGTGTGGTAGTGTGGCAGTGTGGCAGTGTGGTAGTGTGGTAGTGTGGTAGTGTGGTAGTGTAGCAGTGTGGTAGTGTGGCAGTGAGGCAGTGTGGTAGTGTGGCAGTGTAGCAGTGTGGTAGTGAGGCAGTGTGGTAGTGTGGCAGTGTGGCAGTGTGGTAGTGAGGCAGTGAGGCAGTGTGGTAGTGTGGTAGTGTGGTAGTGTAGCAGTGTGGTAGTGTGGCAGTGAGGCAGTGTGGTAGTGTGGCAGTGTGGTAGTGAGGCAGTGTGGTAGTGTAACAGTGTGGTAGTGTGGTAGTGAGGCAGTGTGGTAGTGTGGCAGTGTAGCAGTGTGGTAGTGTGGCAGTGAGGCAGTGTGGTAGTGTGGCAGTGTGGTAGTGAGGCAGTGTAGCAGTGTGGTAGTGTGGCAGTGAGGCAGTGTGGTAGTGTGGTAGTGTGGCATTGAGGCAGTGTGGTAGTGAAGCAGTGTGGCAGTGTGGTAGTGTGGTAGTGAGGCAGTGTGGTAGTGTGGTAGTGAGGCAGTGTGGCATCATGGTGCGAGATGAAAGTGTATGATGCTTTTTTGAAGCTGTTTGCCTTCACCATCCCATCCACAACCGATGCACCCATCAACCATCCCATCCACAACCGATGCACTCATCAACCATCCGCTCCACAACCGATGCACCCATCAACCATCCCATCCACAACCGATGCACCCATCAACCATCCCATCCACAACCAACGCACCCATCAACCATCCCATCCACAACTGATGCACCCATCAACCATCCCATCCACAACCGATGCACCCATCAACCATCCCATCCACAACCGATGCACCCATCAACCATGCCATCCACAACCAACGCACCCATCAACCATCCCATCCACAACCGATGCACCCATCAACCATGCCATCCACAACCGATGCACCCATCAACCATCCCATCCACAACCAATGCACCCATCAACCATGCCATCCACAACCGATGCACCCATCAACCATGCCATCCACAACCGATGCACCCATCAACCATGCCATCCACAACCGATGCACCCATCAACCATCCGCTCCACAACCGATGCACCCATCAACCATCCCATCCACAACCGATGCACCCAGCAACCATCCCATCCACAACCGATGCACCCATCAACCATCCGCTCCACAACCGATGCACCCATCAACCATCCGCTCCACAACCGATGCACTCATCAACCATGCCATCCACAACCAATGCACCCATCAACCATCCCATCCACAACCAATGCACCCATCAACCATGCCATCCACAACCGATGCACCCATCAACCATGCCATCCACAACCGATGCACCCATCAACTATGCCATCCACAACCGATGCACCCATCAACCATGCCATCCACAACCGATGCACCCATCAACCATCCCATCCACAACCGATGCACCCATCAACCATTCCATCCACAACTGATGCACCCATCAACCATCCCATCCACAACTGATGCACCCATCAACCATGCCATCCACAACCGATGCACCCATCAACCATCCCATCCACAACCGATGCACCCATCAACCATGCCATCCACAACCAACGCACCCATCAACCATCCCATCCACAACCGATGCACCCATCAACCATGCCATCCACAACCGATGCACCCATCAACCATCCCATCCACAACCAATGCACCCATCAACCATGCCATCCACAACCGATGCACCCATCAACCATGCCATCCACAACCGATGCACCCATCAACCATGCCATCCACAACCGATGCACCCATCAACCATCCGCTCCACAACGATGCACCCATCAACCATCCCATCCACAACCGATGCACCCATCAACCATCCCATCCACAACCGATGCACCCATCAACCATCCGCTCCACAACCGATGCACTCATCAACCATGCCATCCACAACCAATGCACCCATCAACCATCCCATCCACAACCAATGCACCCATCAACCATGCCATCCACAACCGATGCACCCATCAACCATGCCATCCACAACCGATGCACCCATCAACCATCCCATCCACAACCGATGCACCCATCAACCATGCCATCCACAACCGATGCACCCATCAACCATCCCATCCACAACCGATGCACCCATCAACCATTCCATCCACAACTGATGCACCCATCAACCATCCCATCCACAACTGATGCACCCATCAACCATCCCATCCACAACTGATGCACCCATCAACCATGCCATCCACAACCGATGCACCCATCAACCATCCCATCCACAACCGATGCACCCATCAACCATCCCATCCACAACCGATGCACCCATCAACCATGCCATCCACAACCAACGCACCCATCAACCATCCCATCCACAACCGATGCACCCATCAACCATGCCATCCACAACCGATGCACCCATCAACCATCCCATCCACAACCAATGCACCCATCAACCATGCCATCCACAACCGATGCACCCATCAACCATGCCATCCACAACCGATGCACCCATCAACCATGCCATCCACAACCGATGCACCCATCAACCATCCGCTCCACAACCGATGCACCCATCAACCATCCCATCCACAACCGATGCACCCATCAACCATCCCATCCACAACCGATGCACCCATCAACCATCCGCTCCACAACCGATGCACCCATCAACCATCCGCTCCACAACTGATGCACCCATCAACCATGCCATCCACAACCGATGCACCCATCAACCATCCCATCCACAACCGATGCACCCATCAACCATCCCATCCACAACCGATGCACCCATCAACCATCCCATCCACAACTGATGCACCCATCAACCATGCCATCCACAACCGATGCACCCATCAACCATCCCATCCACAACCGATGCACCCATCAACCATCCCATCCACAACCAATGCACCCATCAACCATCCCATCCACAACCGATGCACCCATCAACCATCCGCTCCACAACCGATGCACCCATCAACCATCCCGTCCACAACTGATGCACCCATCAACCATGCCATCCACAACTGATGCACCCATCAACCATGCCATCCACAACCGGTGCACCCATCAACCATGCCATCCACAACCAACGCAGGAGATCTTCGAGAGCTTCTGCCAATTGGACTTGCATGGAGGCTCGTACTTGATGGCGGCCTCGGAGGCTTGTGAGGTGCAGCAGGCACTGGCCCAGATGCTGGCTCATCCAGCTCAGAGACCACTCCAGAAGGAGGCCCTTCTCACCTTGCAGGCGCTGTAGCAGATGTGCTCTTACAGTGGTGGTGCAGTGGTGGTGCTGTTGTGTGGTGCAGTGGTGGTGCTATGGTGGTGTGGTGCATTGGTGCTGTGGTGGTGTGGTGCAGGGGTGGTGTAGTGGTGTGGTGGTGTGGTGCAATGGTGGTGCAGTGATGGTGCAGTGATGGTGCAGTGGTGTTGTGGTGCAGTGGTGGTGTGGTGTAGTACAGTGGTGGCATGGTGGTGTGGTGCAGGGGTGGTGTGGTGCAGTGGTGCAGTGGTAGTGTGGTGCAGTGGTGGTGTGGTGCAGTGGTGGAGTGGTGCAATGATGGTGTGGTGTAGTGGTGGTGTGGTGCTGTGGTGGTATTGAGGTTTGGATAAATGAAGATGATCATTACTCATTAAATATTTTATTAAGACTGTCTTTAAAATAACATGGAATTATTGTACAGAGTTTTTACAAGTGTAAATAAATATAATGGAAACTGTTTCAGTTTCTTAGAGCATTTTATGGGTTAGGGTTAGGGTAGTGTTTTTCTTATAGCATTTTTTGATCAAAAATGCTAACAAAATTTTCTTGCGATCAAAAACGATAAACAATGCGCTTAATTTATAAAACCGTTTCACGCCTTACTAGATACGTTTTGAGGTTGGGAAGAAGAGGTTATTTAGACAATAAAATAGTTACAATGTAAAAATAATATTTATGTACATTTCATGTATTCTCTTACTTTCATATCTTTGCAATCGTACCTTGAGAGATCTTTGCAAACCAAACGACCAAGTGCAGTTGTCTTGTTGAGGTGCTGGTATTAAGTTGGCGAAAACAGATCGATTGTCTTCCGGGAGATGTTTTAGTTTAGTAGTTTTCTTGGCTGGTTTAATCATTTTTGATTTCTGAATAATTTAGAGGTCTTGCAGGCTGCATGGCGTGTTCGTCAGTCGACCAGCACCTAGGACCCTTGCTGCTTTGTTAGTTCATTTAGAATGTCCAAAGTTAGTAATTACGCGTTCTCGTGAAATGAGATAGCATGCTGTGACGTTGAAGGCTTCTTAATGGCGTCTAACGAATGGCAAGTCTCCCTCGCTGATGTCCAACAACACTCTGGAGCAGCTCGAAGTTTCCAAACAAAGGTTCGTCTTACTGACGAAGAAGGAAGTCTGAGGCGATTCTAGTGTCCTCTACCGCCAGTTAACAATCAGAAGCTGGTGAATGCGGAAGAAAATTCCTTCACTGTCCAAAAAGAACCACTCAATGAACACTAGAATATGAATTTTATAACTATTCTTAAAAGAATCATCAAATTTTCTAAAGGTTTTGCGAGACGGAGCAGTCAAAAGCTAGAAAGTTACTTGATTTGCATAAAATCATAAAATGTCCAAATAGGTGATTTAAATGTTTGATCACGCTTTTCTCTAGTCATCGTAAAGCCATCATCTCCTTGTGCTCACTAATGAGTGCGAACAACACATATAACATCTCTCCGAAGGCTCAGCTCTATATAAAGATTACGACAGGTGGTTTTTTCAGATATTTCATATTTTGAAAAGTGTCTTAGCTGTTCAATATAGTCATTGAGAACCTGTGCCTGAAGCTTTCTCTGAGCAATGGCCATAATCATTCGACTTTCTTATACAGTGCTCAACAATTTCCTCACAATCAAAGGTGAGTTTCGAAAAAATACAGAACTCTTCGGACATTAAAAATATTTTTAAGGATTTTATTCCATAATTAAGTTTTTGGAGATTTTCGAGTTTTATTATTTAAAATTCAAATACTGAATAAAGATTTTGCAACTGCAGAAAACTTGAAGCATATTATAACTCATTCTTTTTCTAGTGAAAGAAGCTAAAGGTGTGGAGAAGTTTCCTAACTGTTGTGTGCACATCAGAATCCTCAAGGTATCAAACAACTCAAACAAGACCAAATTATCTGAAGCAATCTGCTCAAGCAAGACTCCGCTGCTTTGGAACACCAACAATGCCCGCTTCAACCACAAGGTGTCTTTCGAGCTGGGACGTGGAACATGGAAGGCGGGTCAGGTGCAGCTCCAAGTGGTCCTCTGCTCCGTGGACCCCCTCCATAGGTGCCTCTCATTCAGTTTTGCGCCTTTAAATCTATATATTTTTACTTCTATAGATTCAATACGTTAATAAACCAATGATTTAATGCATTTTTTTTCAACACAATTTTTATTTATACTTTATAATTTTATTCATAGATATAAAGAAATTATAGGAACGACAGGCTGTAATATTGACTTGAGCAATGGTCTGATTACCAAAGACTTCAAACTAGTTTTAAAGAAAGATGAGTCAAACGTATTTAAAAAGTGTTCGAAGAAAGAATCAGTAGCAACTGAGTATCCTCCAATGAACGACTCTCCTTCCTGCTGCTCTCAAGACTTTTTGCAGCGTCTTCTCCACCCCACTTCTCGCATATCCAAACTTTCCAGACAATGCGATAAGAGCCCTCCACGCCGACTCATCTTAGAAATTAGAAATCATTTCGTTTCCAATCACAAGAAAGAAGCTTTGGCCGAGTGTCACAACGAAAATAAAAATGAATCAGTGCGTCTTATACATGGTGTTTTAAGGCACATAGATTTTCCAGTTGAAGCCTGATGCCTCGAGCGACAAGACCTTCTTCATAATGAGGTCACTTTTGTCACCTGAGCACCCCCAATAAGGCTCCCAACCCTATTTATAACATCTTATCCTAACTCTAACCCTAACCCTAACATCCTATTTATTGAGCAAAATTGTGCATATTGTTTTTGAATTTACTTGATTGCTTGACAAATGAATCCTACTTTACTTGAATTCTGTAAATAAAACTTTCCAGTACATAATTTCAAAACTAGACCAAATACGAAAGTAGATGTAAAAACTGAAGCTTTTCTTTAGTCTTTAAACTTTTGATTAATGCGTTACTCAATTAACATTTTCAATCGTGGAACGCTGACTCGCTTCAGTTCCCCGACCAAACTTTTTTCAAAGCGAGTGACGGGTTAAAAATACCATTTTTCAGAATGAATAAAACTCTGAAGATATGCAAGTTCAGGATTTTGCATAATATAAGACGATTTTATATATTGATGAAGTTACACATAACACATAATTAAACATTAACATATTCAAAATAATGTATGTACAAATTAAATAAAAAGTTCTATATGAATACGTGTTATAGTTTTGAGGCAAGCTCTGATCGGTAATCCGTGTTTACTATGATCATGCATCATAGTAAAGTGAATCGAGTAGACTTTGTGGACTAATACACAGTGGCTCTGGACATCTTTTTGTCTTCATAAATTGATATAATATCTGTTGAGGTGAAAGCTTGAAGAGTTAAAATAAAAAATGTTCATTGAATAAAACTTTAGCTGATGTTCTTACTTCTTGCAAACACCCTTCAATTACTCGGACTGTAGCCCCATTTTGAAGATCTTTATTCAATAGCACTGAAAAAGCGAATAACCCACCAAGGCAATATTCGAGGACTGCAATCAACAAGCACAGCCACGAAAGCACGTAGTTGACACCCTGCAGACCACTGTGATGGGCTATGAGATCCCTGAGCCTTATGTATGGGACGAGAGCTTCAGAGTCTTTGTGAGTCATTGTTTTGCTGCTGTTTATTTCTTATCTTCTGAACCAATTTCTAGCTGCTATTAGAAAATGAATGATTAACGCTGGAAGCTATGTTGAAATTCAGCTATAATGATAAAAGATGAGCTCTAATAGTCAAATTAGTGAAAGTCTATTCATCGAATTTACATGATATATCAATTCTATTAACAAAGAAAATTTCGGAATGATTATTCAACAACTAAGTGAAATACGTTTCATTCATTCAGTCAAACGACTTGTTGAGCTCATTGATAATATTTATTGATAACATTAACGGTAGCTGAGTGGGCAACGACTCTCGGTTTGACCAATAATCAAAGGTCCTAGATTCAAGTGCAACCAATGCCCTAGTAACCCAAAGGCGCAAATGAAAATATGCAGCCTAAGTGGCCTAAAAGCCCGTTCGGGTTATACGCCACTATAATAATGCTCGTCATTATTATTATTATTATTATTAAATGCCAACCAGGGCAGAACTTTAACCTTTGTTTTAATACAAGAAATAAACAAATCTATGATAAAAGTATTGTATCCAAAATATAGGTGTTTGAAATGAATCAATAGATTTGACACACTAGTTACAAAAGTGCAGAAAGGCACTAACTGTTCTCAACATTACATCGTTTATCAAACTTTTTAGAATTTGAGCGAAAGCTTGAACCAAGATGCCACGTGATCTTTTATTTCGTAGATACTTCTCCCATCAATCGGGCATCAAAAAGTTTACCGTATTTAATTCTTTCACAGTACGACCAGCTGGACGAGCAGCACCAGAGCCTCTTCCAGGAGATCTTCCGACTCAGTGAGGCACGAGAAGACGCTGCCGTCCTGGAGCACTTCAAGAGCATCATCAACGAACACTTCTCGCAAGAGGAGGTACCTAGACGTCCATAAGTCTTGTAGCTTCAACATCTCTCTATTTATCACCTTCATCTGGTGGATGGTTATTCGAGTGTGTAATGTCTCTTGACTTGACCAATGGTAAAAGGTCCTAGCTTGAATGCAAGCGATGTCCTAGTAGCACATAGACTCGAATGAAAATTTGCAGCCTAAGTGGCCTGGAATCCCGTTAGGTACATACGCCACTATAATAAGACTCGTCGTCACGTTTAAATTATTCTTTATACATATAATTTTTATTTTAAAAATTATTAATACTCATAAATTATGTCCGAAATCACGGCCAAACACAACAAGTTTGTAAAAAGTTTAGATGTTCTAAAATGGAGAATGTATTTGTTTGAATTGTATTTTTATGTTTCAATCACCTTTTCAACTTGAAGAATTTATTTGTCTGCATTGCAATGACGTTTCACTCTCTATGGCACGTGGCAGGAGCTGATGATGAAAGCCGACTACGCCGACTACGACATCCACCACATGGAGCACGAGGAGTTTCTTCGCATCACGAGGACCTTCCACGCGCCCGTCTCCACCGACCAAGTGCAGTGGATCAAGGATTGGTGAGTGAACGAGCCTTCGCTAGTTTTGAACTTTTCGCTTTTCATATCTTATTTATCATGGCTTTTATTGCTATAATATTCTTTATTTGAAATTAATCCTTTAAATTTGAAATCATCAATACACTTTTCATACAATTACTTGATCGATTTTATCCAAATATTTATTTTAAAAAATTGAAATCTCATTTAACTTTTTCATACAACTGCGAACGTCCCTGACAGGCTGGTGAACCACATCAAGGGAACCGACCTGCAATACAAAGGAAAACTCTGATTTAAGCATTTTAAAAGTTCTCCTAGGAAATTTCAGTCTAGATAGACTAAATTTATGTTTTTGAAAATACCTTTACGTACTCATATTTATTATTAAAAATAATCGTGCCATTTGTAGATTTGATCAGCTGTTTTATGTATGCGACAATATTTATAATTTCCAATTACAAATATATAAATAAACTTTACAAGCCAAATAATATTTTTTGATCTAATAGGAAAATAAACAAGCGTGTTTGTGTTTTCTGAATGTTTTGGATGCTTCAATCAGCCCCATAAAACAAATGAAGGCGTGAAGTGAAGACTTAATGCAAGGAGTTACAATGCCACTCCAGGATTGAAAGAGTGTTGAAATGTAATAAACAATTTAAATATAGAAATCTACGTTTTGATTTTCTGCACTTTATGATAAGAAAAAAATCGTTGTAACCTATTTTAAATGTATATTTGTTGTTTCTCTCTACGAAAAAGGAATGGAACAGCGCTGGAGGACGGACACGAAAGCAGTTCTCAATAACAAATCACCTCAGCTTTAAGGCTCATCATTAGCAAAGGCTGCAAGAACCCCGATTTTCCTGAGTTGACACTAAAAAAAACATTTTGTTCCATTGCTGTAAAGGCTTTGGAAGCAAACATTTTCTTCAATTGTTGTAAAGGCTTTGGAAACAAACATTTTCTTCAATTTCTGTAAAGGCTTTGGAAGCAAACATTTTGTTCAGTTGCTGTAAAGGCTTTGGAAACAAACTTTTTATTCAATTGCTGTAAAGGCTTTGGAAGCAAACATTTTGTTGAGTTGCTGTAAAGGCTTTGGAAGCAAACTTTTTGTTCAATTGCTGTAAAGGCTTTGGAAGCAAACATTTTCTTCAATTGCTGTAAAGGCTTTGGAAGCAAACATTTTGTTCAATTGTTGTAAAGGCTTTGGAAGCAAACATTTTGTTCAATTGCTGTAAAGGCTTTGGAAACAAACTTTTTATTCAATTGCTGTAAAGGCTTTGGAAGCAAACTTTTTGTTCAATTGCTGTAAAGGCTTTGGAAGCAAACCTTTTTCCCCCTCAAGGCTTAGAACAGCAAGAATACAGATAGCATTTCACTGAATTATGAATACTTAAATTATAAATAGAGATTACTTATAATTAATCTGCAAACGAAATCTTTTTTCGATAGAAGTTTGTCTTCGACCGCAAAGCATAAGGTATAAAAGTCAGTTGTTTTCCCACGTAAGAGGGCATCGTAATAGGAACAAGGAAAGCCTTATATTGAAACATCAAGGAGAATTAAAAAATTAAAGTCATGAATTTTGTTTTTTTGGGTTCTGGAGCTCATTAGAGCTAACGCCACATTAGGGATATTCTTCGTTTTATGGCACTGTGGGTCGAAAGAACTTTTACAGCCTGAACTAGCAGATAAAGCTTATTCGAGTGGCTTCCAAAGGCCAATGCATGTTTACTCAGAATTCATTAGTATTCAAAATCTTTCCTTGAAGTAGTTCAAATTTTCAAAGTTTAGCATAAAAGTAATTCACACCACCTAAATTTTAAATATTCTTTTTTTTATTTAGTTTTAAATAAATTTGACTCGAACTCAAACTCACGATGACGTGGTTCTCACAGCTCCGAATGCATTCCATCGAGAGAATCAGTTGTTTGCCAATGAGAGTTGCATCAGCAGACAGGAAAGTAGGAAGAAATGGAAATTGCATCATTGCCTTCATACATTCACTCTCAGCTCACCTTCACTTACACGGAGGGTGTAAGCCAAAACGTGAAAGGGGACTTCCGCGTATGACCGGAAATTAAGAAAATAGTGTGGTGTATTGATTAAAAAGAGTTGAAATGGTTAAAAATATATATTTTCGTGTCAGTCAAACTGTGAAACAACCCAGAAGTATGTAATCTTAAGCCATTTGTTAAGTTCTTTTCGTTCAATACGCGTGATCAATCCTCACACGAGTGCCTGACTTTCAGGCTTTACGCGAAAAGCCTGCTTACGCGCCTTGACTGTAACATATATAAAATAGACGAATGTATGAAGCAGAAGCAAATTATAAGACTTTTTCATATAAAAGCAAAGAACGTTGATAAGAAAAACATAGTTAAGACAGCAGCTGTTAATGTGATTGCAAGTTGTGTGATGGCAGAGAAAAAGACGTTCAAAGTGCTCATCTGCATTGACGACAGCCAGTGGTCAAACGCTGCTTTCGATTGTGAGTCAACTTGACCAGCTTTCAGTATAAACCTTCATACAAGAATTCCTAAAATACAAATTGATAAAGTTCTTCATGGCAGTTTATTGTTGTGAGATAAATTCCGCATTTTTAGTTTGATTCGCTCATTAAATCCAACTGGCGGATAGGAGCGCAATTTAAATTGGTTTTTCAAACCACTGAAAATCAAAGACATTGCTGGCGTTCTACAGTAGAGTGGAATGGTAAGACTGCGTGGTGACATAAGTGGTAATAGGCTACGGCTTCAAATGAAGCAGAAAAGTTGAAAATGCTAAGAAAAAAGCCATTGATGATGATTGGAACTAGTCAGACAGCTTTCGAGTTAGAGCTCATTCAGATCTGTCTAACATAACTCAGGGGGTAGAAAGTTATAGCAACAATACAATATTATATGTCAAGGTACTTTTAAGGGAAACACACTAAAACACATAGGTTATACTATAATGCAAACAACAATTCAACACACTAGAGCACAACAAACTCAGATAAATGCCATGAAATCAAAAATGATGTCCTCCTATCAACAATGTTCTCCCTAGTTTACGTGAAGCACCTGCACAAGGAGGGAAACGACGTGGTCTGCTTCCACTGCATCCACCCTCCTTTCTACCCGGGTGAGTCTTTTCAATCTTGAGTTTGAGCCAACAAAGATAAAACGTGAATTATGTAATATAATCAGTTCAAAAACACACCAAAGAGAAAAATGCTCCAACAAAGTATCTAATGCTTCGGTCAGCTGACATAGTCTTGTATCTAATCTTAAAAAGAGTGAACAACTGAATGTCACTTCTGAAGAGATTACTTTCTTGTTACTGCAGTGAAACTTTCTCGAATGAAATAAGTCTTTCCATTAAGAAATAAACTATCCTTTAATAACTTTATTTTATTTAAGTCTTGCTTCTTGTAGCTATTTCCCTAATGGCCAGTTCAAAACAGTTTTTGTGAATATATAATTAGCTCAACTTTTATGAGCCTTGTGAAGAAGGTTTAAGTTTAAGAATACACTAGAGATTGACTCAACGGTTAAGTGGATGAGAGTCAGGTGATAAAAACAACTTAATAATATTTAAAACTTGATTAAAAGTTCCTTTTGAAGCAGCTTAATGAAGAATATTCTACATATATTTCCAAATGCACTTTCAGGCTTTTGCAAACTTTATAATGTTTCGAATGCATTGGAAACATGAAATATATAAAGTTTTCTAATATAGGTTAATACTCATAATATACTCTAGGGAAGAAGACAGAGTCCGCTGTGTAAGCATCAATTGCCTGGAAAGAAAATAATCAGCGGACATATATTCACTTTTTTTATTTCAATAAATTAATCATCAATATAACAAATACGCTTTTTACACTTATTTTCTTCACTTTTCACCTGCAATCTTTTTCTTCAATGGGGCTTGGTACCAATCCAGATGTTTCTGACAGGAGAGACACATTCGAGCATAATAACACTGGAAAACTCGTCGGCCCCTCGAATTCTGTCTTTTACTTGTTACAACCTTCATAACAACCAAACAACTCTTTGCAAGCCATTCAACATCCCCCCAAGAACCTCAACTCATGATTTGTTCGGATCCTTCTATCTCACCTACATCAAAACAAAAAACTGTCATTAAATCAATCCATAAATAAAATTAACTCATTTAGCGCTTTTTCATAAATTGAAAATGTCCACAACGTTGGCAGGAGACGCCAGCCATGTGAACCCACACGTGTACCAGGCCGCAGCCCGAGAGGCGATCGCGAAGGCTGAGGAGCTGGAGAAGAGTTTTGCTCAGAAGATGAAGGATGCGAAGGTGGTTGAATGGAGGAGTGGGACAGCGTGTTTGCGACTAAGATGAAGAATGCGAAGGTGGTTCAATGAAGGGGTGGGACAGCGTGTTCGCGACTAAAAGTGCTGTGGTGGAAAATATGCTTATAAAGTTTCTAAAAAGTGTATGGTGGCCATTCAAGATAACAATTAATTGGTGTTTAAATAGGTAAACAAATATATTTTTTATATAACTTTAAAATTAATTGAAATTATGAAGAATTTCTAAGGACCAACAAAAAGAATAAGTTCTGATGATAAGTGGAATGATTTATTCATATATAAGTTTCCTATTTCTTTTTCGACTTTCGACACGACGACTTGAGCACGATGAACATTCACGCAGGTCCCAGGCACCCTGACTGCCAGACTCACTCATGAACCAGGTCTTGCCTTCTTTTACTTGGTTAAATTGAAATGCATTAAGACCATGTGATGCTAATTGAAGTGGCAAATGACGATATATTTGCATACGAAAGATCTTATCAGGTTCTTTCAGAAAAATTATTGCTTACAAAAACAAACTACATTTGTTTTCTTATTTAATATCAATCTATTAATATATTTCAAACGTTTGATGACAGAGCTAAGATATATATTGGAAATGTAGATATGTCTCAGCCATTTAACTTGAGACCGCACCACAAGTTGTTGAGTTCATGCTTTCAGATGCTGATGCATCCAAACAAAGTGTTCTAACTCGGCAGTTCTCTACAATTCCTCCTTTAAGATCGTCTTCCCATTCTAATCTCATCTAGTTCTGACGTTTTTCCTGCTTTATGATGCAGTTTAAAGCTTTCAACTTTACGCTCTGAAAATAGAAGCTAGAAAGTCCACAAACTAATGAAAATACTTTTCTTATGCCTATTTACTTTTTACAATATTAAAGTTGGTCAAGCTTTCTTTCATGTGTATAATGCATCTGAAAGCTTTTGGCGAATGTCGAATCGCCTCGCTCCAAGATTCATGATGTCCCAAAACACAAACGATCAAATAAACCCACAAACCCACAAATACATCTTCAAAAACATATACACACATGCACACACACACAAACACACATACAAACACACACACACACACACACACACACACACACACACCCACACACACACACACACACACACACACACACACACACACACACACACACACACACACACACACACACACACACACACACACACACACACACACACACACACACACACACACACACACACACACACACAGGTCACGAGATCCTGAAGAAGGCGACAGAGGACAGTGCGGACTTGGTGGTGATGGGCACGAGAGGACAAGGGGCGGTGAAGAGGACCATCCTGGGCAGCATCAGCCACCACGTGCTGCACCACTCACACTGCCCCGTCTTCATCTACACGCACCACCCCGACCACCACGAACACAAGCACAAAGCAGACAAGAGTGAAGCGATGCACTTGTGACGTGCTCTGAATCCCTGCCCCCACAATGCCACAGACTTGATAATTGCCAGTGTGGAAGGTTTTTCAAGATGATTTAGATAAAACTTTGCTCTCTTTTATTGTTTATTCTTTGGGCTTGGCTACTTCTTAAGAAAAAATCTGCCTCGATTCGAAATCGTTCCTGACCTTACGGTATAGTTGACTTGAACGAAATTTTGCAAATAAAACTCTTGAAATGTTTTGCTTCGACTTAATCATTTCCACAACGAACCAGGTTTTTACATTTTTGCAATATGAAGCTGTCTCGTTCTCATAAGCGCTGACAGCTTCGTATGATCTGATATGATCTAATAGGATTTGAAATGATATGATATGATCTGAAATAACTTTCTTTGATCTGAAATGAATTGATTTTATCTGAAATGAATTGATTTTATCTGAAATGAATTGATTTTATCTAAAATGAATTGATTTGATCTGAAATGAATTGACTTGATCTGAAATGAATTGATTTGATCTGAAATGAATTGATTTGATCTGAAATGAATTGATTTGATCTGAAATGAATTGATTTGATCTGAAATGAATTGATTTGATCTGAAATGAATTGATTTGATCTGAAATGAATTGATTTTATCTGAAATGAGTTGATTTGATCTGATATGATCTGGTTTGATTTGAAAGGATCAGATATGATCAGATATTATCTGAAAAGATCTGATATGGTATTGTAAGATTAGATGAGATTAATTCCGTGGAGCCCTTGGAGAACGGCAGTCTTGAGGGCCTGGTTCAGTATTTACCGCATCACTGCGTTCAGGCGTTCTCTACAAGTTTGTTTACGAAGCTTTTTGGGTTAAGGTTTCACCATATTTCCATTTCGAGCATGCTTGCCAAGATATTATTTAAATAATGTTTAACTTGTTTTTGCGCGGAAGATGAATGAAGAGGCAATGGGATTCACTTGACAACCGTCTATGACCTTGAAACACTTCAATACTTTTCTAAATATATTTTGATGCATGTAAAAATATAGAGAAACTTTAAGATTTAAAATAATAAAATGTAAAGATAACGTTTGCGAAAGGATTGTGTTTACACTTGAGCGCACTTGAGAGACCAGCCTCTTCTCTCTGCTTTTCTAACCTCTTACAATCTTTTTTTGTTTTATTTTCTCTGCTTAATTATTTATTCACTACAGACTATTGTTGTCCATGAATGTACAACTTCTTTAACGACAATATTTATAAAAAAATTAAATGTTCTTAAACACTACTTAATTAGTTTATAAGTGTGTTGGCGCCAGCATTAAAATGAATAATAGAATTCCGCATGCATGGGTTGTGTGGCATGATGGCTTGCTGATTTATGAATAGTGGGTCAGAGTCAAAAGATGTATGCCTATTTTATCTGAATGACTTAAATATTTCGGCTGCATAACATTTTTTTTCTCATTTTATTTTGTGATAATTTTTTTTGCTTGCGTTTTTTATATTGTAATTTCTTGTATTGCAGCGTATCTTATTTTATGACTGACTGTCCATTTCCCCAAGGCAACAGGAGCGCATGGGCTTCATGCATTTCCAATCAGAACTGTTCAGACTCTGTAGCTATGGGGAAGCTTGCTGGCGTTCATTAAGTTCTTCCGTTTCAGTCTGCCTTGATTCCTGCCTTGGAGCATTATGACTTGGCTCGTCATTCAAACACCCACTTGTCAATTCGACTGTTATAGTGATGAAATACATTCTTTCATTGTTCCAAAATCTAAAACTTATGCTCTTGACTACTTTTCAAACAAAAAAGACTACATCACATTTTTCCCAAAACATAAAAAATATTTGCTTTTATTTTTCCACAACAGTTTACTTTGAAGAGATTTCATGCATCGTTAAATCAAGCTGCCTATTTGGATTCCTTAAGAAGGCCTGCTAACGTCCCGAGTCTCTCTGAGAGCATTTACTTTCACTGCTTCGAGAGTCACTCAAACCTCAAAAAGACTCTTGCATGGCCTGAAAGTCTGCTCGTGAGGCCTCCATGCAGCTTGAAAGTCTGCTTGTGAGGCCTCCATGCAGCTTGAAAGTCTGCTTGTGAGGCCTCCATGCAGCTTGAAAGTCTGCTTGTGAGGCCTCCATGCAGGATTGAAAGTACATTCGTGATGTTTTGTTTGACTTCGCTTCGACTTAATGCACACTTGAACTCCCTCACGGCAGCGACAGAATAAGAATCATCAAGACCGCGACTGTGCATTAGTCATCTCTGGATTAATATTTTTATATTCTCAGATTTATTATTATAACTTTTTGATCTTTCTTAGTCTGAGAGACCGACACTCAGCAAACAGCTGAAGTTTTTGTCTTACGCAAAAAGAAGAGTTCTAGTTATTTTAAAGATTAGAAAATATAAATAATAAATTCTGTTGAAGTCCTTATTAAATATGTTTGAAGTGATGTCGTGAAATATTGAAGTAGGTCTGACGTAGTGGTGCAAAGTAAAGACTTCCCTCCTTAACCCTTCTCTCGAATTACTCGACGGCGATTCCTTCGAGTCATTTATCACCTCTAAATTCTCTCGGCGCTCCCTCATTGTTTTACTTCGCAGTTCTCGTGCGGCGTGCCGAGCAGGCATGCAGACGTTTCAAGGACATCTTGCCTTTGTATTGAGAAGTATGTATACATGTATGTGTGTGTTTGTATTTTTATATAGATTTGTAAGATTAAATTAAGAATGAGTGTATAGAGACATGATTGCATTTATATATGTATTTATGTATTTATATGCTAGCCATTTATATAAATTAAAGAATATTAAATTGTTGTATAAAAACATGTGAAAGTTTCCAAGTCGGAAGAATTAAAGCTTTTTGACGATTCGAGAAGACGTTGACGAGGCTGGATGTCTTCTTCTTGAAGTTGAAAACTTTTCTAATTTATAGAGTGAGTCATCTTATTTATTCTTTCAAATAATTTAACAATGAGCAATAAGAACCTTTTCTGCGACTAACTGCATCTTCACACTTGACGCCTGCACACATGTGTCTTGGAAGCATCAGAGTGGTTGTTGTGGCGTGACAAGTCGAGAGCAGCAGTCGCGTGTGAATCTCGTGATTTCAAAGGCATAAGGCACTTTAAATGACTTCCTCCACATTCTTTCTTTGTGTGCTCACTTCAGTTGCGGCAATCTCAGTGCAAGTGTTTAAAAGCTTTTCCGATCTTGTGGACCTTGTTTCCATCTGCCGTAATTGCCCTCCCACCCACACAGTCTCTGTTTCCACTACTTGTGCTTTTTAATGCATTGAAGTTTGGTGGAACTTAACATATTTTCATACTTTTCAATCGCCCCGTGTTTTTTCAATTTTTTTTAAAGTTTAATTTTTGTTAATTTATTATCTTCTTTCGTTTTGGACTGTTTAAAAAAAATAGAATCTAGTTCTTAAGCGACAGAAATAACACAGAAATAGTTTCAATTATCTAGATTATCTCATTATAAAGCATCAGTGACTTTTAGCATGCCTTCGCTACATTTTAAAGCAACATCGCAGTTGATCGAAGCACCAAAGATGAACCTCCTGGCAAAGCCCTTCATCACCCTTTTCCTCACTACGACACTCTTCTCAACTTTCTCAGGTTACCTGCTTTGCTTTCTCAATCACCATCATTTGCACTCATTTCAGCCTTCAAGCCTTCTTGTTTACAAATCAATAAAGACTTTAATTTTCATTAACATTTTGCATTGTTAAGAATGTATTCAATTTTATGCTGCACACTTCACGGGAGATGGATGAACATTTAAATAGTTCGCAAGGCAAAAATTAAGAAAGAAAAAGTGAAAAAGAGATAGAAAGAGGAAGAAGGAATATCGATTGGTCTTCTCACATGTGTATGACACCTGTATTATGTGTGTTCCTTCAACACGCTCATTCATGCGTAGCCGCACAACACATGTGCTCGCATACACCCAAGCATGCGTACACCCCATTCAAAGCGGGTAAGCACACACCAATTGGTCTACAAAACACATAACAATATCTAAACACACATACACATTCAGACATACTGACTATTAAACACATAATCACACATACAGTTACAAACCATTAATCACGCAACAATGCATCCGGAAGGTAACTAATCACATCATTTCATGAAGTAACCGTACCAACAAGCATGCAACTGCACACCAATGCAACCACAACAAGCAACCAATTGCAAACCAATGCAACCACAACAAGCAACCAATTGCAAACCAATGAAACCACAACAAGCAACCAATTGCAAACCAATGCAACCACAACAAGCAACCAACTGCAAACCAATGCAACCACAACAAGCAACCAACAGCAAACCAATGCAACCACAACAAGCAACCAACTGCACACCAATGCAACCACAACAAGCAACAAACTGTACACCAATGCAACCACAACAAGCAAAAAACTGTACAACAATGAAACCACAACAAGCAACAAACTGCACACCAATACAACCACAACAAGCAACCAACTGCACACCAATGCCACCACAACAAGCATGCAACTGCACACCAATGCCACCACAACAAGCAACCAACTGCACACCAATACAACCACAACAAGCATGCAACTGCACACCAATGCAACCACAACAAGCAACAAACTGCACACCAATGCAACCACAACAAGCATGCAACTGCACACCAATGCAACCACAACAAGCAACCAACTGCACACCTATGCCACCACAACAAGCATGCAACTGCACACCAATGCAACCACAACAAGCAACCAAATGCACACCAATGCAACCACAACAAGCATGCAACTGCACACCAATACAACCACAACAAGCAACCAACTGCACACCAATGCCACCACAACAAGCATGCAACTGCACACCAATGCGACCACAACAAGCAACCAAATGCACACTAATGCAACCAAATTTAATGAAGCAGCCTCAAGACCACACTATCACGTTTCGGATGTATTATTAATAATAATAATCATTTATCAGCCATTTTCTTCGCAACTGCCACGAACCTTTAATCACTCTTGCTCACTGATACGTCATCGCATTCACTCACGCGTGCATGGACTCTGTGACTAAGAATGACAAACTCTCAGTTAATCGATCTGAAAATCTATTTCTGAGGCGCAATGCTGATTGATCACAGTTGAAGTGATTTTTAAGTTTCTGAAGTCTTGATTACACATTCAAGGTTGGCATTACCTTTCCAGACGCGCTTAGTTTTAATACTTGTGAAAAGGGCTCCAAGCTTTGTAAAGAAGCACAAAGGAGGTCCAGTCATAATTAAAATTACAAGCCTCTTCTCTTCACATCCAACTTCAATTTTTCTTCTTCTCACGATCCCACGCTATTGATAATGATCTCGAATGGTGTTTTCAAAATATTTTCGATGATTTTTCTGCCAGTCTCACGTTTCAAATACTTTTTCGATAGCGAAGCTTTAAAAACATGATTATTTTAATAGTGAGGAATTTCTTAACAGCGTTGTAATGCTGATTCATCCGTGTTTACAGTGTGTCATAATATTCTGCATTAAGACTTCTTACGTCATACATTTCTCATTAATGATAAATATCTGTCGTGGCTAAAATCTTTCATGCTTTGCCGGCCAACTGGGAAAAGAAAATTCACCGGTTAAATGTTGATGTCATCAAAATCACCACTTAAGAGTTATATTTAGTAATTTTAATTTTTAAATATTTAATTTTACTTTAGTTTTTTCAACATAATGAAAAACAGAAAAAAAGTAGACATTTTTAAACGATGGGAAAAACTTTTTAGCAAGTTTATTTTTAACTTTACTGGTTAATGAAATGGGTTTCACTGTCAGAAAAATTCATTTAAATACTTTTCTTTTTTCGCCGTACTTCTTCAAAAACCACTTTCACATCCACTTCCACATCCACTTCCACATCCACTTCCACATCCACTTCCACATCCACTTCCACATCCACTTCCACATCCACTTCCACATCCACTTCCACTTCCACATCCACTTCCACATCAACTTCCACATCCACTTCCACTTCCACATCCACTTCCACTTCCACATCCACTTCCACATCCACTTCCACTTCCACATCCACTTCCACATCCACTTTCATAACATACAATCTTTCTAGTCCTCCTCTCGACCACACAGACGAAGCAGACGCCTCGAGCACTCCAAGCCTCTTCTGGTCGGAGTCGTTTGGCAGGTGGAGTAAGCTGAAGGGCCTGCTTGACTGGAGCAACCAATCACACTTCGCCTACACCAGACCCTTCAACACCGCCTCCAATTGGTCCATCGACTTCAGCCCCCGGAACAACCTCCTCTATTGGCTCGACCCCGCAGTGCCCTCTAAGGTTGTTATTAATATATTTTGTTAATAATAATAATTATTATTATTAATGTTATTCTTTATTAAATATTATTTCTATTATTTTTATCATCATCATCATCACCAAAGGTCTTCATGCAGCCAGCGCTGGAGAGCTTTGACTGGTCGTGGAGGGAGGCGCCAGCAGTGATCGACCTGGCCAGCCACAACGTCCGCATGAAGGACTTGGCCGTTGACTCGAGCACTGGCAACCTCTACGTCACCCACGATAAGGTGTGCTCATGTAGAAGTTGTTGTTTCCTTAGATTCGGTCATGTAGTAGTTGTTGTAGAAGTTGTTGTTTCATTAGATTCAGTCGTGTAGTTTTTGTTGTTTCATTAGATTCAGTCATGTAGTTGCTGTTTCATTAGATTCAGTCATGTAGTTGTTGTTTCATTAGATTCAGTCATGTAGTTGCTGTTTCATTAGATTCAGTCATGTAGTTGTTGTTTCATTAGATTCAGTCGTGTAGTTGTTGTTGTAGAAGTTGTTGTTTCATTAGATTCAGTCATGTAGTTGTTGTTGTAGAAGTTGTTGTTTCATTAGATTCAGTCGTGTAGTTGTTGTTGTAGAAGTTGTTGTTTCCTTAGATTCGGTCATGTAGTAGTTGTTGTAGAAGTTGTTGTTTCATTTGATTCAGTCATGTAGTTGTTGTTGTAGAAGTTGTTGTTTCATTAGATTCAGTCATGTAGTTGTTGTTTCATTAGATTCAGTCATGTAGTTGTTGTTTCATTAGATTCAGTCATGTAGTTGTTGTTTCATTAGATTCAGTCATGTAGTTGTTGTTTCATTAGATTCAGTCATGTAGTTGTTGTTTCATTAGATTCAGTCATGTAGTTGTTGTTTCATTAGATTCAGCCATGTAGTTGTTGTTTCATTAGATTCAGTCATGTAGTAGTTGTTGTAGAAGTTGTTGTTTCCTTAGATTCAGTCATGTAGTAGTTGTTGTAGAAGTTGTTGTTTCCTTAGATTCAGTCATGTAGTTGTTGTTGTAGAAGTTGTTGTTTCCTTAGATTCAGTCATGTAGTAGTAGCAGCTTTGAGTTCAGTCGTGCTTTTTTCTTCTCACACCACCACGATCATTATCACTATAAAACGATGGGCGCTTGAAGCATCTTCCAAAGCAACATTGAGACTGGCAATTGTGATGAAGCCTCTACCAAAGCAACATTGAGACTGGCAATTGTGATGAAGCCTCTACCAAAGCAACATTGAGACTGGCAATTGTGATGAAGCCTCTACCAAAGCAACATTGAGACTGGCAATTGTGATGAAGCCTCTATTAAAGGAACATTGAGACTGGCAATTGTGATGAAGCCGCTACCAAAGCAACATTGGCACTGGCAATTGTGATGAAGCCTCTACCAAAGCAACATTGGCACTGGCAATTGTGATGAAACTTGACTTAACCACCCCCGAAGGCGATCCTCCTGCTGGGCAAAGAAGGAAGAATAAAAATTCTGCTGTCGCTAGAGGGCAGCCCTCAAGACATTTGTCTCGAAGCATCGAAAGGGTGCGTGAAGTTGCAGTTCTGTTGTTGTTGAAGTGTCTTTTGAAGTTGCCATCGTTTTCGATTTATACATTTTGTTGGAATCCATAAATTAATAAGCAAGAATTTATTTCAAATTGGAAAGTGAAGGTTAGCGAAATAAGCTCCATTTGTCGTACCACCTTTGAAACTTGCTTCATCAAACAGAGAAATATTCTGGAGCGAAGAGCGGCTCGGCAAGCAACACATCATGAAGGCTGACGCACTGGGAGGGAATGTGAGAGGGCTTCAGAGCAGGGGAGCCGTGCTCAGAGGACTGACTCTGTGGCAGGACCCGGAAGGAAACACGAGGTTGTTGTGGATCGAGGCTGCCTCGGTGATGTCATGTGACTCGGAAGGCAGTGACGTCAGAGAGATGTACACGTTCGACGCCAGCAGACACTCGTACAGGGCTGCAGCGGTCTTGCAGGTTTGTGCACTCCAAACACTCATGTCAAAATCAACGCTATATCATTTTTGGTGTCGTTTTTGTATGTCATTCAAAGTCAAAACGTTTTTAAATAGATGAAGTTAACATTTTGAGATATACATTCTCCACTGCACTCTTTCCCGAAGAACCACGTCTTCCTGACGAACGAAGAAGCCTTCTCGATTGACGTGCTGAGTTTGGCATCGAGGTCTATCGTGCAGTCCTTCCCTGTGGACGCCCTGCCACATGACATCGTTGCTGGCGTGAGAGCCTCCGAGGAAGGGCATGGTGGGTGTGGTGTTGGAGTGGAGCTTTTATAATAATTATTGATTATTGCATCCTTAAGAGTACTCCAACATGTGCAGATTGTGGCACTTTGGAATGCGAACAACTGTGTGCGAATGTGGGCAAAGGCAAAGGCGTGTGCGTCTGCGTCGAAGGCTACATCCTCGCACTGGATGGATTGGCCTGCGAGGGTGAGTTCCTTCTCTTTAAAAATGACAATGATTATAATTATTTGTTTTTGTTGAAGTTTAGAAAAATATAATAAAAAGATTTAAGTTTTAAGATTTATTGAACGAATCCTCATGCTACTAACAGGGAAAGATTTCTACTAATTTATTTATAAATGTTTTAGTTTTCACGCCACCACAATCCCGCAGCAATCGACTCCTTGTTCGTGTACTCCACGGACGAAGGAATTTTCTCCGCCCACCCCTCGGCCCTCAAACACTCCACCAGCATCTCCGTCGACACTTCTTCTTTGCTGGCGCTCAACACTGGTCTCTTGGAGCAGCACTACAGGAGCAAAAAACTTTTCTACTTCGAGCCCAGAAACAGATCCATCTTCTCACTGGACGTCAGTAAAAACACTGCCATTTCTGGAAGCAGCAGTGGTGGTGGTGGTGGTGGTGGTGGTGGTGGTGGTGAAGCGACTGAAATCACATCTCAGATTGGCAACCTTACAGGTTACTTTAAGTCTTTGTCACTTTTCTGCTATTTTGCTTTTTTGCACTTTTTAGTTTTATTTTAAACCTTGAAATTAAAATTTATTAATAAGAATTAATTTCATAAAACATTTTTTGTAGCGTAAACGCTTGCAAGCTTAAATACTTTTTCGTGTTTTCTTTACCAATTGAAAGCACTGTTGCAAACTTTTCTGCCTTGATTCTCAATCTCTATATATGTAACTCAAGTTTTAAATTTTTTTAATAATAAATAAACATTTTCAAACCACATGTAACATTTTCCATTCACACTGGCTTCCTCCACCAACAGGCTTAGTGGTGAACTGGCGGGATGACCTGCTGTTGTGGGTCGACGAAGAACTGGGCTGCATACTGGCTTCCAGGCTGGATGGAGGCTTCCACACTTTTGCACGAACCAACCTCCCTCGAGTCTCTGCTCTGGCTGTCGATCCTTACAGCGGGTTCTTGGGGGCTTCACTGGTTCATCAGCTGTGCTTGGAGATTTTTAACATACAATCGAATACTTAATAAATTTCAAAATTAAAAGATTTCTTCTTCAAGCAAATTTCTAACCCATTAACTTGCGCAGGAGATTGTTCTGGAGCCAGGAGACAGACTCAGAGGCCGAGGTGTGTCAAGGGCCTCTGCGGACAGACGCCTTCGACTTCTCGAGCGACTCCTGCCTCTTCAAAGTTGCAGCCAGCGTCGACGATCTGCTGTACGACGCCAGATCCAACAGGTTACTTTTGTTCTTCCTCCCTTCAAAACCTCACTTCGACTCACAATAGAGTGAAGCTTTTCCAGCACAGTCTCTGCCAAGGAGGGTTATTTATTTCAACATCTTGACCACCATCATCATCCCCGTCATCATCCTCACCATCCTTATCATCATCATCACCCTTACCACTAACATCATCATCATCACCACCCTTATCATCATCATGACCATTACCACTAACATCATCATCATCACCACCACCCTTATCATCATCAGGATCATTACCACTAACATCATCATCATCACCACCCTTATCATCATCAGAATCATTACCACTAACATCATCATCATCACTACCCTTATCATCATCAGGATCATTACCACTAACATCATCATTATGACCACCATCACAGACTGTACGCGAGCAGCAGCCGTCTACAGAGCTTGGTCTCACTCGACATGGCGACAGGAGAACTCACCTCCTTCCGCATCTCCTCCTCCCCTCCCTCCTTCCACACCTCCTCCCCTCCTCCTCCCATCCACCACTTCACTCTCTTCCAGGTACCTTTCGAGTTCTTATTCATCTCACGATCTGCTTCATGCTGCGAAAAAAGTTTCGGCAAAGATTTTGTGCACTGGTGTTGTAAAGGCTGCACTTACAATCACTACTATAACTCGTCGTACAAGTCAGTTGTTGTTCATCCAACAAAAGTCTCAGGAAAGCTCAACAACAACACAACAGAATATTCTGGTAGCAGCAAATGTGGACCACCAGCCCCTGTTGTTTGTACCTCAACCCTCGTCCCTCAAAAACGTTCTGACAACACTCAACCACAACAACAACAACAACACTCTCATCATCAGCAACAACAACAAACAAGTCTCCTTGAGCGCCTTCACTGACGTCGTCTTTAAGGCAAGCAAGTTGCAAGTCGTCAATGACGTCACAGCCTTCAGCAACTACCTGCAACCCCCCTTGCGTGAGTCATGCACATGCATACACACACACACACACACACACACACACACACACACACACACACACACACACACACACACACACAAACACACACACACACCAGCTGTGAGTACCTGCTTCAAGAGTGACACGTGCAATCATCTGTGTGCTTCTTCTTCTTCCTCTCACGTGTGCATGTGTGCCATTGGATACCGTCCTGCTGCTGGTGGTGGAAAGTGTCTGACAGGTGGGTGTGGTGTGGTGTGGTGTGGCGTGGTGTGGTGTGGCGTGGTGTGGTGTGGTGTGGTGTGCTGTGGTGTGGCGTGGTGTGGTGTGGTGTGATGTGGCGTGGTGTGGCGTGGAGTGGTGTGGTGTGCTGTGGTGTGGCGTGGTGTGGTGTGGTGTGGTGTGGTGTGGCGTGCTGTGGTGTGGTGTGGTGTAGTGTGGTGTGGTGTGGCGTGGTGTGGCGTGGTGTGGTGTGGCGTGGTGTGGTGTGGCGTGGTGTGGTGTGGCGTGGTGTGGTGTGGTGTGGTGTGGCGTGGTGTGGCGTGGTGTGGTGTGTCGTGGTGTGGTGTGGCGTGGTGTGGTGTGGCGTGGTGTGGTGTGGCGTGCTGTGGTGTGGTGTGGCGTGGTGTGGTGTGGTGTGGCGTGGTGTGGTGTGGTGTGGCGTGGTGTGGTGTGGCGTGGTGTGGTGTGGCGTGGTGTGGCGTGGTGTGGTGTGGTGTGGCGTGGTGTGGTGTGGCGTGGTGTGGTGTGGTGTGGTGTGGTGTGGTGTGGTGTGGCGTGGTGTGATGTGGTGTGGTGTGGTATGGTGGGAGATGTGGTGTGCTGTGGTGTGGCGTGGTGTGGTGTGCTGTGGTGTGGTGTGGTGTGGTGTGGCGTGGTGTGGTGTGGCGTGATGTGGTGTGGCGTGGTGTGGTGTGGTGTGGTGTGATGTGGCGTGGTGTGGCGTGGAGTGGTGTGGTGTGGCGTGGTGTGGTGTGGTGTGGTAAGGGGGGTGGTTGAGGTTTGAAGGGTGAGGTGTTTAAGCTAAGAGCTAGTAGTAATAGCAACAGTAATAGTTGTAGTAGCAGCAGTACCAGCAGTAGCAGAAGTAGTACTACCCTCTTCTTATTTCGACAACGTCTCCACACCACAGACGTTCTTAAAACTCCCGCTCTTTTCTTCCTCGACCGCTTCCACAAGCAAGTCTACCAACTGAGTTTGACTGAGAAGTCTCTCTTCCAGCCCCTCACCTCTGCCATCTTCCCTCCAGCCCTCACAAACATCCACTCCTTTCCCCACTCTGATCTCCAAAGCCCCTCCCACTTCGTGCTGAACCAGAAGACAGGCGTGCTGCATGTGGTGGATGCAGGAGTCCTCAAGTCCTTCTCGTCCGCCTCTCAGAAGGTGTCACAAGTGCCTCTCAAGGGAGTCAGAGGAGGTTGATGTTTGCATTGTTGCTGTTGTTGTTTGTATTGTTGTTGTTGTTTGCATTATTGCTGTTGTTTGCATTGTTGCTGTTTTTTGCATTATTGCTGTTGTTGTTTGGCTGCCAGCAAACATTCAACACCGACAACTCTCCTCGAGCTAATCAACGCATCTTTTTTAATATTTAGAACCATTCCTTTTTGTTGTGATTTGTTCTTACATGCCTACTGAAACGAACTCTCAAACCTCCACAGGAGAACCTTTTGCGATCACACGAATGAGTTTGGAGGAAGAGAGTGACACAGTCTTTGTGACGTCAGCAAGGGGAATCTACAAGTTGGATGCGAAGAGTGGGTTGATTCAGTTGTGGATGGACGGCTTGGATCATCCATCAGCCATCCACGTCTCTGAGAAGTCAAAGTGAGTCTCTTATGGCGTGGGCTTATAAGCATGAAACGCGGGAACATTAGGGCACGAATAGATTCTAGATAATTTTGTGAATTTTAAATTACGTGCAAAAATTATTTTTTCAAGAAATTAGCTTTTGACTCCTATTAGTTCGCTGACTTACCATCAATAGCATCCTTCCTGCCACCACCAGTTCTCTCTTCTGGTCAGAGAAGGAGGGTATTTTGAGGGTCTCCAGATCGCTGCAGACTCCAACCAACGTCACCTCCATCAAAGTCTCCAACCACATCTCAGCCATCTACCACCACGCATGTGACCATGGCAACAGCAAATCACGTGATTGTGGTCACGTGTACCTTTCTGACTCTGAACGGATCTACAAAGTGGACGTCGACAAGCATTCCCAGGACAAGCAATCCTCGCATGGCGACACCAAGAGACAGCGGCGAAGTGACAGTGGAGGGGTTGAAGTTATGTTCGATTCAGCGGGAGCCGGCCTGAAAGGTGCCGAGATGAATGGCCTCTTCGTATATGCAGGCTCCCTCTACTTCTCCGCACTGAACAGAAGGTGCGCCAGTGTTTGAGTATTTGAGTGTTCATGAATGCTTTGTATTCCATGTCTCAAGTTATTTCTGTGTCACAAGCGGTTACTTTTTTAATTGATTTATCTCACCCTCTCCCATCCACAAGGACTGTGTACCGGGTGTCTCTGAATGGCACGCAGGAGGTTCACAGTTTTCCGATGCCACTCTTCGCCCGCATTGAAGGCCTGCAACTGGTTCAGTGTGAGTCTCTTCCACCCTGATTCGGAACGCATGCTGAAAAGATCGCCTAATTCAGTTTTGAATATTATTGCATACAATTTGTTGATACAAATTTAACAATTTTAGGAAACTCTGATGCATTCAGCTTAAACACTGTTCATTTTCCTTAAGACGCTCCTTTGCTGCAAGAGACTTCAGTGCCAGTGGCTTCGATCGTGATAGGCGCAGTGGCAGGTCTGCTCGCATTGCTTCTCCTTCTCTGCCTCCTGCTCCTCTTCTGTTGCCTGTGTGCCAGCAGGAGACGCAGGAAGGGAGAGAAGATGAAGCTGACGACCACCACTTCAGCCACCACCCTCTCCACCAGCTACGACGGAGGCATGCTCGCCTCCTCTGACGTCCTCTACGAACACTTCTTCCACTCCGCAGACCGCAAGAAGGCGGGCAACGTCAGGGAAGTCTCAGAACTCACCTTGGCTGTTGAGACTCTCAAGGACTCTGTGAAGGCAAGCAACTCTAATATCGTTTCTCGTCTCTCAGTTGTGAGCATCTGCCCAGCAAGTGAGCGTGAATTTGATTCGCTGAAACGAGCTTCCAGTACCTTGGACTCCAGACCCCTTCCTCCAATCCCTCTCGAACCTTCTGTCCCTCCACCATCAAGCCCTCCCATTCCACCCCCTCCTTATTCCTCTCCTCCTCCACCTCCTCCACCTCTCCTTAAAAACTCTTTGAGAAGCTGCCTAGAAAAAGCAACCAAGCTTAAAACTTCTCCCTCTCCTAAAGCCCAAACTGAAACACCGCAAGCATGTCTGAGTCTCTTCAACAGCCCTCCCAGACTGCACACGCAGGCCAGGGGCTTTGCTCCAGCCTCTCACGCCAGACCTGCGCCCGTCAAGAGCACCTGGGGAAGAAGCAAGTTCAACGCACCTACTTCGTGAATTCATCTTCGAGAAGTTGTCGTGAAGATGGTTTGTGAGTCTGAAGTTTTTTAATGAAACGGGAAAAAGACGAATCGGAATATTTAATCTCTTGTTGATGTCTGCACTTTACATTTTCTATAGACTTTTATTTAATGCTAAGATGACAGTGAGGGTAGAAAATTCGACGGTTGTTGTCTTTCGAGTTTCGTCATTGCTATTGCATTAACATTTTCGAGCAAATATTGATTGTTATTATAATAATGACATGTGTTCTAACTCCATCTGTTGTTATTCCCTTCTTCTTTGCATCATTCAGCTTTCCTGTGTTCGTTCTGTGAACTGTTTATCAAATAATGCTTTCACTTGATTTAAATTCAATTTCCAGTTAACTTATTTGATAATTTCAAGTTTTATGCAAACAATACAAACTATAAGACTTGAGTAATACAGTGCTTTTTGGGTGCTAGTAGAAAGAAAAATACTATAAAGCTTCAAATTTCACGTTTTTGCTTTTGAAATAGAGTTTTGTAGAACTGTCGAAGTTCTCAGCATACTTTTGATAAAATAAACGACTTTTTTTAGTTAGTTAAACAGAATGAACTTTGGTAAATATGTAAATAACTTTGGAAATATTATTATTTTTATATATCTTAATTAATACCTTTGTAACTAAGTCTTCGAGAACACATGTCTTAACTGTGACGATTTTAAAAATAATGTTAAAAATTTAATTTAAACATTAAATTTTTTTAAAAATTTTAAAAATGTTTATATATTATTTTAAAATGTGTTTTATTTTTATTATATTTATTTTTCTTTTTTATTCCGTTTTAACAGTGAAAGGACCTTAAAGATTATTGTAATCTAGTATATAAAATAATTATTTATAAAAAAACCCACAAAATATTAGCTCTTTGTTGCTACTGGTTTAGTTTAGAAACGGTACTCATTACTTATGCAAATGAGATTAACGATTGTCAAAGACAAATATCCAATGTTTAAATAGCTGTATGGTAATAAAACGGTATTGCTAAAAGGCAAAATAAAATATTTTAAATTATTAATGCCATCTGCCGAATGCCCAAACACATTATGGACTAGATTACAATAATCTTTAAGGTCCTTTCACTGTTAAAACGGAATAAAAAAGAAAAATAAATATAATAAAAATAAAACACATTTTAAAATAATATATAAACATTTTTAAAATTTAAAAAAAATTTAATGTTTAAATTAAATTTTTAACATTATTTTTAAAATCGTCACAGTTAAGACATGTGTTAGGACCATAGATATAGTATATATGTCCTAAATGGGCCAAATGAGCTATAAATTTAAAAACTTTAAGATTTTTTTAAGAAAACCTATGTGGGTCCTACATGGGTCCTATACGGGCTTTGAATAAAATAATTGAAAGTGTTTTCAAGGTAAGACTATGTGGGTCGTATATGAGTCTTTTATGGACTGAATAGACTTTGAATTTAAAAAATTGAAGTGTTAGTATGTGATTAAAACTCTAAGTTAAATAAACCCCACCTCTCAAAAACCACCCAAATAGACGAAAGAATCTAGCTGAATGTCACTTCCTGATTCCAATCTCCTTTGATTGTTAAATTGACATTTTTGTATTTAATATAAATAATAGTTCTTTATAAATTGACATTTTTCTTTAAATAACTATAAAATTAAAAATTGACATTATAAAAAATATGTTGAATATTCATTAAATAAATAAATAATATTTCAAATGCAAATTAACTCTAAAATATATTGAAATATGAATTAGCTATAAAATCTAAATTCTAGTCATCTAAAATAGGTTTTATATAAATAAATTGTTATATTTTAACTTTTTTCTACATTTTTATAGTTTTCTGCAAAGGGTTGTAGGTTAACTGCATACGAAGAAAGCGGTTGTAGGTTAACTGCACACCAAAGAAATCGCGCTGCATGTGTTAAATACACATTGGATTTTGCACATTTTTTCTTTTTTACAGAAAAAACGTTAATTTAGGGTTAAGGTTAGGGTTATGGTTAGAGTTAGGGTTTTCAGGAAAATCGCATTTCAAGAATACATGTGCAAAATCAAATTTGCATTTAACACATGCAGTGTGCTTTCTTTGGTGTGCAGTTCACCTATAACCGAAGAAAGCAGACTGCATATGTTTAAAATGCTGATTTACTTTGCTGATTTATTTTTGAAATAGAATTTTTCTGAAAATAATTATATAAGCCTAACCCTAACCTTAAGCTTAAATTGACGTTTTTTCTATTAAAGAAAGTAAATCAGCATAGTAAATCAGTATTTAACACATTTGTAGTCTGCTTTCGTATGCAGTTAGTTGAACAAGGGTTATAGGTGAACTGCACACAAAAGAAAGCATACTACATGTGTTAAATGCACATTTGATTTTGCACATTTCTTCTTGAAATGCGATTTTTCTAAAAACCCTAACCCTAATTCTAACCTTAAATTAACGTTTTTTCTGTAAAAAAGAAGAAATGTGCAAAATCAAATGTGCATTTAACACATGCACTGTGCTTTCTTTTGTGTGCAGTTAACCTACAACCTTGAACAAGGTCTTAACTACATAGAAAAGTAGTTACTCTTTTATTTTTTTTAGCAAAAAATGAAATAAAACTTTGAATAATTTTTTTTTATTTAATTCCAGTTTTTAAAATATATATACACTTAAAGTAATAATTAAATAGTACTAATTAATTAATAAATCAACAATTAAGTATTTAAAAAATTCAATGATTAAATTATAAATACAATATTAATATAAGAAACATATTTTTGAAATAAATTTAATTTTATTGTTTTTCTTGGTTTTCTTGTAGTTACAATTTAGTTGCATAATCTCCCAGGCTGTGTCTTAATTTTATAAATATTTCTATTGGGGGTCTCAATTAGTAATAACTTTAAAAAGGCATTTAAACGAATGGCTTCTACAGGCATGTGGAGTGAGGTGGACAAAGCAAAGAGCGAGAACAGGAGAGAGTTGGTGATGGTGGGTGCTGCCTTCAAAGAGAAGGTGCTGCAGGGTGGCTTGGATGAGAGGGTTTTCACTCTAGATCAGTTGAATTTCTTAGACATGAGCGGCATTGGCTTGAAACATCTGTCATCTAAAATCGGAAATCTTATCAACATCACCAACTTGGCTCTCAGGCAAAATGAGTTGACTGAGCTACCATCAGAAATTGGAAAGCTCAAGAAGTTGAAGCTGCTCGACGTGAACAACAACCAACTGAGAAGTCTGCCCCAGGAAGTGTCAAGCCTGAAGGAGTTGCAGACGCTCAACTGCAACAACAACCTCCTGGAGAAGTTTGTTGAAGTGACCAATCTTGTGAATCTGCACTGCCTCGACATCTCGCACAATAAACTTTCTAGTCTCCCTGTCGGCATCGACTCCCCCGACTTCACTGCCCTCTTGACCATCAGCGCCAGTGACAACCTCATCGACGACCTTCCACAAAAACTCTGGCAAATTCCAACACTCAAGAACCTTGATCTCTCAAACAACAAACTGACTGCCCTCCCAGCAAACATGGCTGACTGTTTCAAACTGAAAGAACTAAAGTGCGTCGGCAACAATTTGAGTGACAGACGCCTCAAGAAACTGGTGGAACAGTGTTCGACCAAGGCGATGCTTGATTACCTCGGCAACCAGAAGAAGACAACGAGTGAGGTTGCAGGAGGAGGAGGCAAGGGAGTGAGCAAGAAGGCAAACAAGAAGGAGAAGCAGAAGATTGAGAAGGATGCTGAGCTGAACAGTCACTCGAGGAGTTGTATCAAGGTAGGAGTTGTCTTGCTACAATATAATACAATGCAATACAATACAATACCCCTTCTTTCTCCTCTCTCCAGGTTCTCAAGTTCACAGAGGAAACCTCAGTGCTTGTGAAGGCGACCTCAGCAAGCCTCGACACGCGTGCCTACATCGTGTGTTGTGTGGTTCGCAATGTCGACTTCAGCAAAAACTCCTCCCTCTTCAAACTATTCATCAACCTACAGGTCTTGCCCCCTTCAATGGATTTTGAATAAGAGAAAAGATTTGTAAAAATTTAATTATTAATAAATTTATTTAATATTTTGTTATGCATCGTTGTGTGAATGAAAATCAGTGAGTTGTCTATGTTTTAGTGTAATTTCAGAACCACTCTAATTCAATAAGACATCTCTTTGGTAACTAACCCATGCAACCTTCCCTCTCTGCCACTACCCTCTCCCCAACCACTTGCCAGACCAAGTTACACGACGTGAACTGCGCCAAACGAACCATCGCCACCATAGCAACTCATGACCTTGACAAGGTCAACACGCCATTGCTGTATGATGCGAAGGAGCCGAAGAGCTTGAAGGTGGGAATGGAAAGTGGGGTGGGGTTGGGTGTAAGAGAGGGGGGTTAGGAGGGTGACGAAGTTGTGTAACAACATTTTTTTTTGCGAATGTAGGCAATCTACTGCATCTCAATCAAAAATCACCTTGTCATTCACTCAAGCATTACCACAACAATGAATACTTACCACAACCACCAGCACTTTCACAACTACCACTACTACCATCACCACAACAACTACAACCATCACCACTACCACCACCACCACCACCATGACAGATCACACCACTGAACGGCAGCAAGGCGGTCTCTTCAGACTTGCTGGTTAAGAAGCTCTTGAGGGATGCTGAGGCAGTGAGGAAGGAGAAGAAGAAGAGTAACTTCGGAGGAGTGCACAAGTGAGGGGTGGAGGTGGGGGAGGGTGGTGGTGGGAGGGCTGTGCGTGGTGGTGATGGTAGTGCATGGTGATTAGGGCATGTCAATAATTTTTATATTCCTATTGTTTTAAAAAGGCGTCTTGAAAACATGTAATCAAATGTGACGAATCTAAAACTTTTAATTTATTTTTATCTGGGTAAATCTTAATGTTAAAATACTTACACTCAATTTAAATTTATTTTTTTATTAAATAAACAAGCGCTTGATGATGAAAAATTCTTGAGCAGATACCTGAGTCTGGTGAGTGACAAGAGCTTGTACGCATGTCTGGTGGACGCAGACGATGTCGTCATCAGCTTCCCGCCAATCACAAACAGCCAGGAAACCAGGGTTGGGGGGGGGGGGGGGGTGGGGAAGAAAGGTGGGGAGGGGGTTAGTAGGTACTTGTGTGGTTTGGTCTTGCTTGTAGTGATCACTAGACTTAGAATTGGGAGCACGGATGGCTTAGATGGTAGACGTTGGACTCAAAGGTTGCCAGCTCGAATCCCTGACGAGCAACCGTGAACTATCATATACCTAGTGTATTTGATGCTGTGTTGTTTGTGACGTATGCATTGAGAGATGTGTACGTCGTGTGGAGTGGAGTCCGTCAGGCTGTGAGTAATATAGACCAAATAAGAAGGAAAAAGAATTTCTTTATAGAATAGTTTTTAATTCACTTTTGTTTGTTATTATTATTATTATATCTATTTTGTGAAGGAAACGAGTAGATATTTAACACATAGCAATGAAAAATACTTCACCAGTGATGCATTCATATTCTTATTATTTCTCTATTCTACTTACCATCTCATCCCATCCAATGATCATCATCCCATCCCATCCTATGATCATCATCCCATCCCATCCTATGATCATCATCCCATCCCATCCTATGATCATCATCCCATCCCATCCTATGATCATCATCCCATCCCATCCTATGATCATCATCCCATCCCATCCTATGATCATCATCCCATCCCATCCTATGATCATCATCCCATCCCATCCTATGATCATCATCCCATCCCATCCTATGATCATCATCCCATCCCATCCTATGATCATCATGCCATCCCATGCGATCTTCATCAAACCTCTGCAGGTCACTTCCACCACCAAGCACCTCCTGCTCGAAGTAACAGGCTCATCGTCGTTGGAAACGTGCAAGAAAGTGATGGACGAACTCCTCTACGAACTGACCGAGTTGGGAGTGGGCACGGATGATGTGAGAGTGCCCTTGAAGGCGGTCACAGAGAAGGTGGTGGAGAAGGAGGGTGGTGTGGTGAGTAATGGAGGAGGAGTGGAGGATGTTGTGGCGGGTGTGAGTGAATTTTCAGTGGTTGATTTTGTGAAGGAGGGGGATGCTGGTGGTGTGGTTGATGGGTCGCGAGATGATGGGGTTGAGAGTGATGGTGGTGTGGAGGTGAGTGGTGGGGCTGACAGAGGGGACAAGGTGCTGGTGGTGGAGCAGGTGAAGGTGATTGACGAGTTCAACAAACTCAAGGTCCTCTACCCTTCCCGCACTGACCTCTCCAACCAGGAGTTCAACGTTCTCAGGACTTTCGAATAGTTTTGTGCGTCTTTCATCAAACTAGCTCCGAAATAAACGCCTAAAATCGTAACCTATTCCCGACCTAAAGTGTCATGTTTGGCTGTCTTTGTTATCACATCGTCATATTGATTAGCAACATAGGAAAACAAATCCATAACCTTTCAAGGGCAATTTGTTTTAGAAGTTTGAACCGTGATGATTTTGGTGCAAGGGTCTCTAGAGATTAGATCAAAACTACTCACTTATTTTCTCAAAAGTTATCGGTCATAAACTGTTGTCTGAGGCTTAAGAGGCCGAAAATCAATTTTCAAAGTTGAATATCAATATAGAGAGTTTCTAGCACTGCATTAATCATGCCTCAATCTTTAAAAATCTAATTATCAAAGTAGTTGTAGCTGTGACGTGAGTTGAAAGCAAGCAAAAAATTTGACCCTGCTAATGAACTGTCAATGGCTGATAAGAAGACAATGAAAGTTGAAGATATCAGTTGAAAGGGATGAAGAGTGCTGATAAAAAGGCCTTTAAAAGCTTGAAAGCTTGCGCCACAAACCTAAAACTTGCATCAAAATGAGGCTTCTTCTGTGTGCATTGTTGATCTCGCTGGCGCTGCCAGGAAGCCATCTCCAAAAAGTCGACTACTCCAAGTAACATTTTGGATTTTTTTCTAGATCTTCAGAGAAGTTTCAAATATACTTTAAAACCATTTAATTTGCGCTTCTCAACCATGCAGCTACCGCATTGTGAAAAGTGTCGACGGCAGTGACTTGCTGAAAAACTTGGACATTCCCAACAAATATGAACGGGTGACTCATTCTTTGAAAAGCTCATTCAACTGTTCCCCTGAAGCATGCATTTATATAATTGCATTTTCGGTTTTTCAATGCTGCAGATTTATATCAAGTTAGCAGGTCAAATCATGTCTAGGTATTTCATTATTAAACGAAATGTTCAAAAAAAACAAGATAAAAAACCCCATACTAAGTTATTTGCATTTCACTTACACCTCTCACGACTAACGGCCCGGCAGTTCGAAGCAGTGACGGAGGACAGGAGCTCCATCCTGCTGGACCCTTCGTCAGCCGAAGCCCTGCTGTCGCTCCTGCGTGCTGCCAACGTCCCTTACAGCATCGTCACCGAGAACCTTCAAAAGTATCGCATAGACTTTTGCTGTCAGCCTCAGTGGCCCTATAGTCTCTTATACATCTCTCTTATTCCTTTATTGTTTCCATTGGCTTCTTTTCAAATACTTTAAAGCAAGTTTTATTGCCCACTCACTGACAGGGATATTGACAATGAAGTCAGCTCGTCGAGTAACTGGTTTTATTCCTACCACCGATTCGAAGATGTGAGTGGAAAGACACGAGTGTTCGGGATGGAATGCTTGGTGGCGATGAGGAAAAGATTGAACCATTTATAGGAGTTTAAATTTTCGTCAGAATTAATTATATTAATAATTATAAATAGCAGTCTCATTTTATTAAGTAATACAAAAAATAGCAGAGATTTATTCGTTCTGAATATTTACCAAAGTGTAGTGAAGCATTTGAAATTTATACATTCCAGCATTTATTAAACTGATTAATCATTACAAATTAAAACATCTCTAGCTGCTGAATTGGCTGCAGTACAAGCAAAAGCTCTATCCAAGCGAGCTCGAGTTGATCGATATCGGAATGTCGTATCAAAAGAGGCCTCTGCGTGTCTTGAAGGTTCCTTAATACATTCATGAAATGATCGTTTGTTTTCAATAGGTTCATAATAAATTAATATTTTAAAATTTCATATTTAATAAACTGTTTTTCCCGAAAACCACACACTAGTTTTACACAAAGGATTAATCCACAACCACACAGATGACAGGCAAGAAGAACCAATGCGGACACAAGCCGGCCATCTGGATCGACTCAGGAATCCACGCGAGAGAATGGATCTCCCACACCACCAGCACCTTCATCATTGACAAGGTGGACTCTTCAGATACCTCCAAAGAATATCTTTCCAACGATAAAATAATTAAGTTGCAGGCACTTTATTTTTTGAATATCCTTTTTCAAGAGCGTAGTCAAAATGTCATAACTAAACTAATATTTTTGCGAAAAAGAATATTAAACAGGAGCATAAAAGTCTCTTTCTAAATGCAGGCAGGACATGAAAAGTAGGAATAACTTACTAAGAACATTTATAACATGTGTCGCAGATGTTGTTGGGGTACAGGACGGATGCGGAAGTGAGGGAGCTCAGAGACACTTACGACTGGTACTTCCTCGTCACCATGAACCCTGACGGATACGTGCACTCCTGGGATAATGTTTTTACATTATTTTTAGACCATTCAATTTGGGACTAAAGTTATGTATCTCTACCAAGTATATTTTGCACTCTTGACCTTGAAACTTTGATGTTCTTACTCTTCCGAAATTCCACTTGAAAGCTAAACTTGTTTCGAATGTGACAGGACCGACTGTGGAGAAAGTCTATGAAGCCAGTCAACTACTCAACGTGTCTTGGCACCGACACCAACAGGAACTTTGATCACCAGTGGGGAAGTGAGAAATCTATTCAAATTCATGATTCATAGAACCGAAATATTTGCTTAATACAATAACAATGATAACAGATTAGACACTTCATAAAAGTATTGTCATCAAATATACAAGAAATTACTTAAAAATTACTTAACTTCCCAACTAAAAAATTTTATATTTATCTTTATAAAGTAAATTTTCCACAATCCAACTTAACTTTATAAGTTTCAAATCTTTTAAAACACAGTGCCACAAACAAAACACCAAACACAGCAATCGGCATCAGCAGCAACCCATGCGACCAAACCTTTGCCGGCCCACGCGCCTATTCGGACCCTGAAGCGAAGGCGGTGGCAGACTTCATAATTGCGAAGGAGGGCCACTGGGACGTCTTCCTCACCATCCACTCCTACGGCCACCTGCTCTTGGCGCCTTGGGGCTACACCAAAGAAGTTCCTGAAAACTACCACGACTTGGTTGGTGACCTGCGTGAAGGCTTCTCTCGAGTATTTTTAATACCTAAACTTCAATAAACACCATACTTACTGTTTTATAACTTAAAACAAATAATTATAGAACTATATTGTTTTCTTCAAACATTTATTTGTAATTTTGTATTTAAACTTCAATAAACATTAGGTTCACCTTTATATAGAATTATTCATAAATAACTAAAAACGAATGATGCAAGCACTATACGCTCTGCCCCGCACTGAACGCACAGTCGATTGTGGGCAACGCGACAGTGAAGGCGATCAAGGAAGTGCATGGACTCAACTACCGCTTCGGAACCTCGGCCAACATTCTGTGTGAGTGCATGAGGAAGGCAATGATTGTGAAGATTATGATTATGAAAACTGTTTTCATAAAGATATTGATTACGGAGTGATGAAGATAGTGATCATTATGGTGGTAATGATGATAAGAATAGGTAGTTGTGTATCTAAAACTGTTAATCTAAATAATTTGAATCTATAGATTATTGAAATTATTCTGCTCATATTTTAAAGACCAGTCGTCTGGCACCTCACGTGACTGGGCCAAAGGAGTCGCTAAGGTTATAAACCAACTTTAAAACTTTTTTGAAACATGAAACTTTTTTTGTTTAAATTATTTCACATATGAAAAAATTTTTAGTTTACATTATTTTACATATGAAATATTTTGTAGTTTAAATTATTTCACATATTTAAAATATTATTATTCAAACATTTTCTATCGGTTTAAATTGAGTATCAAATATTTATTTAAAGATTCCTTACGTGTACACGTTTGAGCTGAGGAGCGGCCACAGCTTCATCCTTCCTCCATCCGAGATCATCCCGACCGGAGAAGAGATATGGGCTGGTGTGATGGCCTTGGTGAAGACGGTTAAAACCATCACGCCACCCAAGTGCAAGTAGTGTGGTGGTCCACAATTGTGAAAAGGGTTCGGAAGCCTTTTCAAACAAACTTTAAAAAAGTATTTTTCAAATTTATAAAATTAAGATACATTTCTCATTAAGTTAATTCAAGTTCTTGATTTATCTTGTAATGTTAGCAAACGTTTTTGTTTAGAACATATCATATTGATGATAAGATTATCAATGCTAAATTCAAAACAATCGATGCTTGCATTTTATTGGTTTTATACGTTCGAAACACATCGCTTTGAACGCTATGAAAGGAATTGTAAGCTGAGTTGAATCTCCATGTGAATGGAGGAAACAGTTTCAAAGATGGATCGTGAGAGTTTGAATCGTTACAAAGTCAAGCAGTTTTAAAATTCTGATTCATTCTATTTGAATCGCACGGTTTATGCAACTAATCCTTTCGGAGTTTAGTGGAGGGGATTGAGTGCAAAGGCGAGAAATGGAGCTTCAAAGGGAGAGGCTAATTGCCGGAAAAATGATGCGATGTAGAATAGTGTTTTTGTGATTCCATTAAGCTTGTTCAGTGTTCAATCAACTACACAAAAGATGATTGCTCAGCCACCAATGAGAGCTCAGCTTTCAAATAGCTCGAACACGATTGGCCAGCGGAGGATGAAGAAGAAAGAATCACCTGGAAGAGGTAAAATATTTAAATGGATTTTTATTGTTTCAATGCATTCAATTTGTTTTGCGTTTTGAAATGTAAAATACATTTTGTTAAACCATTTTAATGTGTTTTTATATTCAAAAATAAATTGGAATTGTGGATTGATTTGAACTATTATCACTAAATAAAAGTATCATATACTGGGCTTTGCCGGGTGCAGATTTTTACTTGTATTTATGTATTCAAGTGTATATAAATTTATTTATCTCTATTAGTTGGAGAAAAAATAAAATAATATAAATTTGGACTGAAAGATTACTGGCAGAGTGTAGATTGATTTGGTTGCTAAAATTAAGTACATCAATTTTGTTAGCCTTCAATCTGATATAATTAATATTTTTTGACAATCTTGAGAAATATGATTCAAAATGGTAATTTATACATATTTATTCAAAGTTTTAACAAAGTTGAGATTTGAAAAGTGCAATCATATCATTGATACTTTTCAAAAACTTTGAAGTCCGTCTGTCCTTAAAGGAAAATAAATAAGTCTCCACAAACGTATTTTCCAAAACATACATGATTTTTCTTATCATCTGAAGATTCATTCGATTAAATAAGAAGCGCTTTTATGTGTCGTTCAACATGGAAAGACACAAAGCTTCTGACGCCTCAAGCAAGCAGCTCAGCTTCTCCATCGCAAGCATCCTCTCAGTAACAGCCCATCACGGCGACACTGGCTCGCTAGTTAGAGAGATTGAGTGTAACGAAGAGGTTGATGCTCGAGCTGGTGGTGCTCTTGATGGTTATGAACATTTGAATGATAATAATTCGAATGATGAAGGAAAGTATGATGATGATGATGATAATGATGAAGACACTGATCAAGGTGATGATGATGATCAAAATGATGATGATGATAATGATGATCAAGATGACGATGGAGTTATTAACGCACCATCAAACCACAAAAGACACAATCGCTCAAGCGTTAACCCTCACAGTCCGAGCAATGCTCACAATGGTGATAACGACAATAATAACGACAATGATAACGACAATGATAACGACAATGATAACGACAATGATAACGACAATGATAACGACAATGATAACGACAATGATAACGACAATGATAACGACAATGATAACGACAATGATAACGACAATGATAACGACAATGATAACGACAATGATAACGACAATGATGGGGACAATGATGACGACAATGATGATGCTCATTACGATACCAAGATTTATGATGGTGGATACAACGCATTTAATAAATTTAACGATTCAAAACTACAAGCTGAAGAATATTTGTTTAACGTTGATGGCAACTCGATTACTGCTAAAGATGCCTTAGTAGACGACTTCAAATTCTTAACTAAGAACAAAGTGCATGTGAATGGTTTAAAAAGTTTTAAGAATGCCGATATCAAAAACATTCAATTTGAGAGAAATTTCGATGCAAGTGAGAATGAGCAAAGAAGCGAAGATGCTGGTGCAGATGTGATTGAGATCCAGAATGGAATGAATGAAATGAGAGATAGGGAGGATTGCACGCTTGGTAGAAGTAGCTTCAACAAGGGCCTCCATAACCAAGGAATAATTGATGTGTTGAGTAACGATAAAGTCAGTGGATCTGAGAGAGAAATTTCCATCTCTAGAAAATGCTACGACAAGAGAAACGATGATAAAGTTGGAGATAAACGTTTTGAAATGTCAAACTTTTCAGGTAGTATCTTTGTGGACATTTCCAGTTAAGACAATAATAGAATTTGTTTTCCGATTAATTTTATTCTTGCAGAGTTTCAAAAATTTCTAAAGTTTGAACCACAAGAGAGTTTGTACGACTACGATTCCAATGAATTGTGCACACATTCTCGACACACTCCACTGCAAGGTGAACAACCAGCAAAGACCAGGAAACATCAAACACAAGATGGATCTATTGCCTCTTCACCAGCATCTCCCATTCTCTCCCCATCTCCACCATTCAACCTTCCAGCATCATCATCATCAACGTCGACTTTTATGGAGTTGAGACACCGGAGAAAGAAAACTCGCACTGTATTTTCTAGAAACCAGGTTTCAGCCTTTATATCATCTATAAAATAAAACATTAAACTGTTCTTATGTTTTTTTTTCTTTTAACCCAATCATTATAGTATTTATTCTATATAATAAATCATATTTTAGTTCTCATTTCATGAAACAACCACCACACCACTGCACACAGGTGCTTCTACTGGAAAAGATTTTCGAAATGAAGCGCTACCTTTCGAGCACAGAAAGGTCCTCCATGGCGGCTTCCCTTGGCCTCAGCGAAACGCAAGTGAAGATATGGTTCCAGAACAGGAGGAACAAGTGGAAGAGACAGCTGGGAGGCAAAGTGGAAAGTGTCTTTGTGAGCAGGAGGGAGATGGACGGCTTTGCAAAACCCCCGCAAGAAGGAGGCTCAGTTGCGAGAGATAAAGAGGAAGCAAAGATGTACAAAAGCTTGGACACTGTGACAAAGGGTTACTGTGATGTTGGAGCTTACTTGAAAGCCGATAAGAGCCCCTCTTACAGTTTCTCAAACCCAGTGTCATGTTTCTATGGATTCGGTGACAGACTGTTTGATTGTGGAGACAAAACTCCAGACGCTGGCGTATGCTTCGGTTTCAATTCGGAAGATAAAAGATCTCAAATGGAAAGTAGTTCTGTCAGAAATTCTGGAATATTCGACAAAAGAGAGCTCGAAGGAGTCCAAAAACAGCATTTGAAAGGCGATTTGAAGGAAAGTACCTTCAAGTTTTTTATGGAAAACGCTTTCAGTGCCTACCAAAGCCGTTCAGATTCAAACGAAAACATCGTAACTGACACAAAACCCATTAATTCGTATAACGAAAGGCCATCCAGGAGCTACGATGATGTGGTGAGAAGCATGTACGGGAGGCTGATGGCTGACTCGAGCAACCTTTGACCAGTCAAACGGATGCCAGCAAGCAACACGATGCATCGAACAGCCATCAATATTTTCAGTTCCTTCATTGAGACATTTTTATTATTATTAATAGTTATTTTATAGTTTTAAACAGTATCAAATTATATATATTTTTATATCCTTAGAGAGCTTCAAAACCAAAAAATAATTTATAAAATGAAATCAGTTTTAAACGAACAATAAAAATTGTCTTCATTTCCAATCAAACATGGCTTAACACATAATTTCCCTTATAGATGTCTTATGACCGATTTAAAAGGATTTTGCGCCATAAAAAACCTTGCTCACACAGTCATCACACAGTCATTACACAGCCGGTGGTGCAAAACAATGTCATTCATTTTTTCAGCGTTTTTTAATACATTAAAATTATCGTTTTGGCGACTATTATCAGCAGTCACTTGAGTCTGATCTTTTGACGGCTCATCGAGTCAGGAAACAGGTGGATGCTGAGATGATGTCACTTACTGTTGACGTCATAATTGCCTTTCACGTCATTTAGTCAACTATGTTATATTTAAACAAATGATCTATTTAAAACAAACTGCATTTAAATATTAGTCTGTTTTCCGAAAAATCTTTGTAATTAAGAAGAAATAAAAAAATAAATAGTTCTAATGACTAAAGTCACAACGCGGGAAGGATTAAGGAGTGACGAGTGCTTGCATGGCTTCAAGGCATGCCTCCATTTGTCGAGGTGTTCAAAAACAATGAAAACATGAAAGATTTTTATTTGCTAACGACTTGTGAAATTATAATTCAAAAAGTTTAAAAATAAAATATAATTATTAAATAGTCTAATTTATTGTATTATTTAGCTGCTTTTGACTTGAAAATCGTCGTGCCGAAGAAAAATAAATTTTCTTGAGCCATTAGTGCACCCACTCAAAAATGAAGATGATGTAATTTCAAATGAATTCCGTCTTACAGATTTCAAGCACAACGATGCATTGAAAATCTTTTTGAAACTTGAGAGAATAAGGTTTTGAAAGTTCTTTGGAAGAAACAAAAAAATGAAGATAAGAATACTGTCACGTGGTAACAGCCATTCAAAATTTAATCAGAAACATTAGCTTTATAATGTTTCGATTCAACATAAAAAATTAAATTAATTGGAAAAAAACTCTGTATAAATGGGCATACTATCTGTATAAATGGGCATACTATCTGTATAAATGGGCATACTATCTGTATAAATGGGCATACTATCTGTATAAATGGGCATACTATCTGTATAAATGGGCATACTATCTGTATAAATGGGCATCCTATCTGTATAAATGGGCATACTATCTGTATAAATGGGCTTACTATCTGTATAAATGGGCATACTATCTGTATAAATGGGCATCCTATCTGTATAAATGGGCATCCTATCTGTATAAATGGGCATCCTATCTGTATAAATGGGCATTCTATCTGTATAAATGGGCATTCTATCTGTATAAATGGACATACTATCTGTATAAATGGACATACTATCTGTATAAATGGGCATACTATCTGTATAAATGGGCATGCTAGTATTAATACTAGTACTGCTGGTGATGGAGGGTAGAAGACGCATCCAAGTCTTCCATCTCGAGCAATTAGTACGCCATCAATTTGAAACACTCGGCGACAATCTTCCTTTCAAAAAGGTCTTACGTGTTGTAATGACGTCACCGGAAGATGCAAACAGCGTTCTATTTCCGTTTCCTGCTCTGTAAACAATTTGTGAATCATGCATTAGAGTGTTAGCTCAATAATAATTTTTTAATTTACTTTTTTTTGACAACTTTTTATTTAAAGAGGTTCATGCTATTTTCTTATAACTATTTTTCATTTATAGAGTTATCACTAAATCATCTTGAAGAACCAATTGCTTCCGATATTTATCAAGATATAATAGAAGCTGTTTGCGTGAAAATGAGCTAAAAATTATTTCAAAAGTTTATTAAAAATTCCATTAGTGGGGATGGAAAAGACTTGCTGAGTCAATGGCATTTCTGTCGAAGCAGCAAATAACATGATAAATTCATTTATAGCCTCTCAAGACATTTTTATTCGTCTTCAGATAAAAACACGAGTCACATTTACTGTTTTAACGTTTTGCGATGAGATTCCCATTGGAGGCAGTAGAGCTTGAAATTAATTAGAATGCATGCGAGGATGCCAAGAGGCAAAGGAGATTAAAGAAGAGAATCAAAAATGATGAGGGAGGGGCGTTCTTCGCGAGAAGGAATTCCGTGTAAAGAAGAGATGAAAGAGTAATTTTAAACAAGATTTTATAAGAGACTGACTATTTTATTTAAAATTAAACCTTTTTGAGACTTGGAATGGGTTCACTGTATGAAACGAAACGAGTGAACAGGGTGTGGTTTTGATAATTATTAAAGTAAAATTTATGTTTATTTGCAAAATATTTTTAGTTAATCATATCCATTAAGCTTATGGTGGAGATTAAGCAGTCGCCTAGAAAGAATTTTGTGCTGATTAAAACGGTGTTCACGGCGGCAGCAGAATCCGAATCGCCTCAGGAAGAGATTCTTTGTTCTCAATATGAGATTAAAACGTCTCTGGGCTGTTGATAAAGAGATTTTAAAACGGTGGAGATGGAAAGGGCATTTCTTTCGAAAGGCAACGATGCAGGCTCTCACCTGGAACCCTCAAAGGGAAAGGAAAGAGAACACTTGAAAGATCAGTTGCAGGTATTTGGAGGCTCACAAGATGCTAAAAAACAGATGGAGAGAACATATATAACATACACTGTATATATTTATTTGTGAACGAGTGTGTAACGACTCTCACCTTGACCAACGGCTAAGGGTCTTAGGTTTGAGAGCAGCCGATGCTCTAGTGATCCATAGACACGAATTGAAACATTTTCAAAATGTTAGCCTGTTTCGGCTTGTACGCCACTATTATTTTGCTCGTCGTTAATATTATTGCATTTTTTTACACTTCATCATATTTCAGTTTCATTTCAATAAATTTATTTCATAATATATTATTGGCTCGTTGGTCTAGGGGTATGATTCTCGCTTTGGGTGCGAGAGGTCCCGGGTTCAAATCCCGGACGAGCCCTACCTTTTATCGAACTTGATTCCACACACATATTTAAAGTTGCCATACTTGAAAACTCTAAACTTTATTGAACATTTTAAAAAAAGTAGTTTTAAACCCAACACTTATTTTGTTTTCCTACTTTGAATTTTTTTTTAAATTAAAGTTTTTACAATTAAAAATTACTACTTTTTATTTTAACATTATTAAAAAGGAATTATAAAATAAATATAAAACTAATTAAATCTGTACTTACGTAAAGGTTCACATGGTGGAGAGGACTTAAAAGACTTCAAGCCATTCAACTGCTGTCTGGTCAGTTGATCCAGCGGATTAGCCTTGTTGACTCAATATTATTTTTCAAACACCTTGTAACATGTGAGCCTCTACGTGTTTTTGAAAGATTTCCAACACTCATTAAAAGTTTAAAATAAATAAACTCAAAAAATTCTAGCTTTTTAAAAGTCTATAGAGTCTTTAGTTCTAGTAGTGGTTCAAAAGTTTGTAAAACCTATTGACCAAGATCATATGCAGAAATTCTTAGTCCTCTAGCGAACACTAAATAAAATTCGAAATTAAAAGAGCATGATGTTCTGACTCTCATCTCTTACTTTTTAATCGCTAGTATTTCGAGATAACTTGATATTCAAAAATATATTAATGGATTGCAAAGTCTATTTTTAATTATATAAATTTAATCATATTTAATCAACTTCATTATTCAAGTCACATCTGAAAACTTTTATTTTTATTCAATTATTTTTAGAGCATATTTTTTTACTGTAGTGAATCTTTGAAACACTGTTCTACATCAACTCAACTAAAAAATAACATTAAACGCCGAATTGTTAACAATTTTTACAAATATTTTTTTACATCTATAATTCTGCAATGCATTGCTGCATAAGACACAAAAGATTAAACAAAAGAACAAATACTAACCCCAATGTTTGACAAACACCAGCACGTGTGGGTTGTTAGGTGATGACGCTGTGTCTTGTAATATTCACAGAAAGTTACTTTAGTGTGAAGCAAGATGGTAGCAAAGAAATCTTGAGAAGTCTGTTCAGTGGAGAACTTTGAAAGAGCAAGGTTCGTGCCAGATGTGTAATCGGGTGCTAGGCAACAAGTTCTTTTAAGAAATGTCACTTTTTGTTTTTTGACATAGGGCAGAGCTAATATGTTATGTAATAGTATTTTATAATTGAATAAATAGTTTTAGCAATTGAAAATTTATTATTTAATTTGTTCATAAATAAAAATTAAATTATAACAGTTACTCCCAAAAAAAATTATGCTTTAAACTTTCCTCATGACCAGTAAAGGGACCAAGTTGCACTTAGTGGCAGCCATCTTCACTCCATAAAGCTTCAGATTCGAACCCTTGACCTCTGGTTACAACGGCGAGTCGTTCACCACTCGGCGACTCTATTATGTTTAAATACTCACTAATAGAACTAGCTATGTATTAATTTTAAATTAATTTGCGCATAATAATAAAAAGAATAATACATTATTCCAACGATAAAATGAGTTGCAAGTGCGTCTGGAAGTTGGGAAGAGGCGCCAATCGACTGACAATGCGTCGCAGCAGGACTTCCAATTGAGCAGCCATTATTTAATCATGCGCTCATTAACTATTTTAGTGGTATTGGGTGACTGTTGGGGTTGTATGAGGGTGTGGAGGGTTGTTGATAATGAGGGAGATGTAAATTATGTTGAACAACCCTAGTTTGAATATTGTGGTGAACTATTTAACTATACCTTATATAGCTAGGTATTTAACATTTCTATGTCTTGAACATTTGAAAAATGTCGCAGAATTATTTAAATTAGGTTTAATACTATTTCAAAAATAAAAAAACAATAATTACGACAGTAACAAAAGCAACAACTACAATAGCAGGCTTAAAGACTAGGCAATCTCATGCCACCCCACTCCATCCCTAGATCGCATTTAGCCACTAAACTTGAAAGACCGCAAGCTCTAGACGCCAATACACTGAAAACAACAACAATGAGCATTGATCACTGCGAGGATAAAGAAGACAAGAATATTAATTGAGTGAAAATGTTTTTTTGACAATAATAAAATACCGATGATAAAATCAAATAAATAAATAACTAATATTTTCCAAATAAATGTCAAAATCGAAATTATTATTGTCAATAACATAACCTGAAATACCAATAAAATAACTTAAATTGTTTCATGCTTGATGTCTCATCTAAGTCTAAGAGCGTCTCCCTGCACCACGGGACACCGGCGACAAGGAGGCCTACCTCAGGTGGTGGTAACGATGTAAATGAGGACACCCTGCTCGATCACATGTCGTTCGATTTTTTTTTGGTTTTTTAAAGTTTTTATCGTTTTTTTTCTGTGATTGTTGATATTCTTTTGTGGCTGTAGTTGTTGTTCATTTTCTTTGGTTTGAATTTTCGCTGTGTGTTTTTTAGTTTTCTTTAAAGTTTCATTTTTATTTAATGAAATGAAATACCATTAGACTTGGCTGGACAGGATGAATGTTTTTCTTCATTGACTCCACAATTCTCAACATTATGGCGATAATCGAAGTTAAAGCCATATATCAGAGTTCAAATATCATATTTAAAATTCTAGATTTGAGATTTCATAATTTTTAAAAATTGTTTTTAGAAGTTGAACTTTTGCACACGAGAGGCGTTGTGACATTTGGGAGGTGTGTGAGTGACATAAAAATTGTCAAAGATGAAAAAGCCATCAACTTTGAAGTTGTTATAAAATGGAGAAGGATGCTTTCAAAATATCTTTATGTAATTTACTTCAAACCATTAACCCCGCTTGTATAAAGCTCTATTCACAAAGAAGTTCTTGTGCATTTATGCAACAGTTAACCTCTGGACTGAAATGTATAATTCTATAAATTTTAGTAGAAAATTATTTTGAAAGTATTCCTTGACATCTTTTTGAAATTGACAATGTCAGGATTTGGGTTAACGCGATGCAAGACTGAATATCTGTTTATGATTATTCTCATGGAATACTTATTTTCAAATGTTTTCTAAACATTCAAATCTCAGCAAGTTATTAAAAAAATTATTTTTCATTAAAAAAACTACTTTCAAAATTTCAGCTTTTCAAAAGAAAAAAGAAAATAAGAAAATAAACACAAAGTACTTCATTAGCCTTAATTAAAATTGAAATCAAATTAATGTTGAATTATTGGACTTTGATGATAAAACTGTAAGCATATAAAAGAGGCATTGTCACAAGAGCAGCTTGCATCGGCTTTCTTTACGACTCAGACACTGTCAAGAATAATCGTAAATGCATCATAAATTCTCCGTTGGCACGTTTAGTTTCACGTCCGTTCAAAATTAGTTCTCAAAGCAGAACTGAGAACTTCTCAGGCTTCTAACAAACAGAACTTCTCCATGAGAGAATCAGAGTACGATTGAATGTGAGAAAAATTTGAAAGATAATTTTACTAAACTTTATATTTACATTAAGTGGTTTGAACTTTATGATCCATAATTTATGATCCATTCTCAAAAACTTTCTTCACTTAGCCACTGAATGTCACAAGCAACCACAAAAGAGACAGTCAAACAGAGGCCGTAACAATGCGCATCAAAACCTCGGTCGCTCATGAGACGAATCGGGTTCAAGTTTTGATATGTGCACTCAATGCCTCATTTGAGTGCAAGCATGCGGTTTGCGTCAAAAAGATCATTTGGCCAGAGGAAGAGTTCAAGACGAGATTTAAGAATATCTCGCTCAAAATGGTGTAAGTCCTGTTTAACGAAGGGGTTTGAAAAGACATTCTGGATAGAAAACTAAGAAAAAAAACAACATTAAAACTAGTACATCATCCTTGAATTAAAAAAAGATTTCTATTCTTAAAGAATCGAAAGCGGATTGAATGAAACTTTAAGAATAAAAGTACGATACTAAAATGTCTAATATAAAGTGTGCTGGAGTGAAGACAGCGAGAATGAAGTGATGGTGATCGATGGTGTTATTATTAGCACCAGCGATTCAGCCGAATGCCCCCCATTCAATTATTTCTGCCAGTTATTCGCTATATAAAGTACCATAGGAATATATTAATGACAGCAATAATAATTAAAATTTCATGTGATTAAAACTTTTATGAGGGTTTCTAAAGACGACTTGTAATAAAAAATTAGGTTTTAATTTCCTTTTTTCAATTCATTGGAATAAACATTAAATGTTCAATTAAAATTTTGTAAAATATATGAGCAATAATTTAAACAAAAACTATAATAAAAATGACAAAAAAACAATTAGAATAAACACATTTTCCAAAACAAATTCTACTTTTATATAAATCGTAAAAAACGTATAGAAATTAAAAAGAGCAGTAATAAAGGCACTATAGTAGTAGTAAGTGCTGCAATTACGAGATAAGATCCCCAGAGGAGTTGTTGATGTGCTTGAAGAGGTGACAGCGTGGTGGTGCTTTCGTCGACTTGTATTGGATGGAGGTGTTGGTGGTGGTAGTGTGCTATGGTTTAACATCGAAAGTATTTCTCTAGAATTTTTTGGTTTTTATTTTTAACATTTTCATATATAAATATTTGAAAAGAAGGAAAAGCAGAGGCCTATATTATTAAAAAATATATATATTATGTAAATTGAAATAGAATAGTTATGGTGCAGAGAATATTTTTATATAGAATTTCTAATTATTTGATAAATGCCTAAACAGTGATAAATGTCAGCATATGCCTCGCTCTTTTGTCGTTCACAGAAGCAGTGAGACTTTTCTGAAGTCGCTTCCATGATGACACAAGTTTTGAAGCTAAGATGGCTGTTCTTATGCATGTTTGGCAAATTTGTTTGTATGTATTTCTGCATTGAACTTTTCAGGTAAGCATCTTCGTTTGATTGAAGCTGGTGCAATAACTTTTGTATCAATATTTTTTATGCAGCTAATCATCCCTTTGTATGCCGTTTCTAAAGAAGTAAAGGTTTTTGAATATTTTCAAAGAACCAGTGACTTTAGACTTTTTTAGAAAAATCCCAGAAAAACTGAAAAGATTTACAGTACAGAAATGAATTTTTTGTACTTAAATCTTCTCCTTCCCATAAAGTGCAGGGCTCCTGTGAGCATAGACGCACTGGGGCGACGGTAGGAATCGAACCCACGCTAGTGAGTCGAATGCCAAACGTTGTGCCGCTAAGTTAATCGCCGCCCAATCTAAACTAAAATAAAAAGTTTTGGCAAAAATTTAATTATTTAAAATTATTTAATTAATCTTGTCAAATCATTCTGAATTCCACAAATAGTCCATCACCTAAACTAATCGTAATAGATGGTGTTAGATTGTATTGATTGCAGTTGAAAGATGATTGTGTGCTGGTTGTTCTCTTTTAAAATAAATTCAGTTACGGAAAAGTAACTTCTTGTTGACCCATAAATAAAAATAGGCCGCATTTTATCGTTTTTATCTTCATAATATTAATCTTTTAAAAAACCAATTTAGGTCGTATAGCATTGTGGTTTCATTAATTAAATACACATTTATTTTTCTTAAGAAAATCATCTTGAAGAGTGAAGACATTGCACTGCGAGAGATCAGTAAGGGAGGTGGTGCTGTGCCTTCATTGTTCTCAAGTGAACTTGATTCGATGTCTAATCATGATAGAGCTATTAAATGTTGACAATAATCAGTTATAATAACTATTTTTGACCAAACATTATTTTTTCCCAATTATTTATAATGCTATTATACATCCATGTTGGTCATTTCTAGAATTCATGTCGTTGCTGTAGTTGCTACAGACATGTGGTTGTTGTAGTTGTGAATATAGTTGTGGTTGTCACAAGTGTCATTTTTGCCATAGTTGTTATTTTTTCTTTACTTTCAATAAACTCCAAAGCAAAAGAGCGTATAATTATTTGATTGAAACTAGCAATAATGTCTGTCGGAGTGCGATTGAGAGACCGATAAAGCACAAACACAACAATAACTTATAGAGATCTAGCAAGGCATTTTACTTCATACTTAATCATTAGCGCTGATTGATCTCTAATAAACTTTAGTTAAGAGCTGCCATCTTGGCAGACCCTTCAACCAGCCGATAAATTTGTCGAATAAATGGTTTTGAGTATCATATTGTAAAATTTTGACTTCAAATCATAATTAGTTAGTATTAATTAGAAAGGGGTTTTTAAACTGTTGGTCGCTTTTCATTCTTTGGTGGGATGGCCACAGTCATGGTGGGTGTTGTCATTGTAAGCTGCTACAACAGCAAAGGGAAACAAGGCACAACTACAACAGTTTCAGTCTTGGCATGGGTCTTTTTGACACCTTTGGTCAAACACCAGTGACAAGAAGATTCAGAAAAAGGATGATGATAATAATCTTTTATGAATGATGATGATGTGGTGTTTATGATACTGACGCAAACATTGTGATCAAAATGATGAAGGGAGTGCAGTTTGTATTATTTGGCCACTTAGTCATATGAAAATTCATTAAAGTTTGGAATGTTTCTGAAACATACATATATTTAAGTGGATATTATCATAAACACTGATAAATTAAATATATTTTATGTTTTTTAATCTTCACATATTTTTATAAATTCCAAACTCTTATTTCTCATGTGTGGTCTGCATTGCATGGCATGTGGGGGTGAAGGGACGGTTGGGAAAGAACGAATCAGATAAGCTAATGCGGTGATGTCGTGTTCAATCCTGATTGGCCAATTAAATTTTCCAGCACCTGTGCAGGCATCCACTTTTGCTCCAACCTTGAAATTGATTCTTTTAATTAATTAAACTATTATATTAAATTGTTTCTTTGAACCTGTAGCTTTCTCTATTGATATTATTTCAGTTATCACGTACTCTACTCAACATTATTTTCAAAGCCACCATATTGCCTCAATCCAGGATAAGGGTCACTATAGAAAGTCGGCCACTCTTCCTACCATCATAAAATAAGTGCAAAGACCGTTACTGGTCGGTCAACTCAGCTGCCGAATTGCCCTGTAAAAGCTAAGAGAAGCCGTACTGCCAATTTCCGTTATTAATTCTAAGAATCTAAAATGAAATCATGAAAACGTACAGCCAACTAATCATGAAGCTGGAAGTTTTTGCCTTACAGGGATTAAAACATTAGTTTCAAGATACAATACAATAATACAATATTGTATTGTAATGTATTTGATGTTAATCATTCCCGTTTCTATCCTGTTTATCACTATTATTATTCAAAGTTTCAGCATTATTTTATTTTTTAGTTTTTTTGTCTTATGTTTTATCATTTACTTATTTTCATTAGAGTGACTTTTCTTCGCCTGCTCAACTGGTGATGTGAGCTCATTTATGCGTTTACATAGAATGCAGTTTATGTGGCTGAGGTAGCAATAAAAACATGTAAAATTAGGCAATAAAAATGATACGAATACAATATAGATATTTATCTCTAAAAACATACGCAATCATACATACACACAAACACCAACAAACCGAAAGTTATGTTTGAAACCGAAGCCTTTAACATGAGGGAAACGAGGGAAGCTTTTAGCGTTCGAGCAATTTGCTCTTGTTATGACAATTCCAATGCATGAATCCATTCTCCATATTATACAGTTTGTCTTCGTAAAGAAATATACCTTTCAATCATTTTTATTTGCCTTTCAAAGTGTACTTATTCCATAAATAGATCATCGTTATTTTTCTGAAGTTTCTTCTAAGGAGACGGTGTAACCAGGACTAACAGAAGGATACATCTTCGTTCAAAGCTGGAGAGAAAATTGGGCTTTAACTATTTGTTATCTAGCAAGACCAAAACGAAAAAGATCAAACCTATTTAATTAATTAATTTAGTTATTAATTGCATAATTAAATATGACTTCAATTAACATTCAAAACACTTAAAACAGACTCCAACACTTTCAAACACTCCACGATTAAAAAGGCTCCAGGAACTCTTGGCGCTAAGCACTTGTACTCAATAAAGACACCATCTCCGCAGTCTTAGAAGCTCTTTATTGGTAATAACATTAGCAGCCTAAATAGATGATAAATAAAAGAAACGCACACAAACAACTGAGTCTATGACAACATAAAAATTGTTTTAAACTTTGAAACAAGTCATTCTAGATGAGCCCGAAGATTTATTATGGTAAAAATCTATGCGTTACGAAAAAAGCAACATACATAATACTTTAAAAAACTCTTGAAAATTTATTTTAAGGGTTTAAAATGGAGAAGGAACTGCATCGCTTGATGGGATAAGTAACTATGTTTATTGCATTGGCTTCGAATAATGTACATTTTAAATTTATAAAAATTGTTTTATCAAACAATACTAGAAAAAGATTGCAAACGTACAAGCAAAAACTTAATAAAAGCAAAAGCAAAAACCAATAAAATATTTTTTTATTTAAATTTAGACGCTTGTAAAAATGCATGTTTTCTCAGTTATTCCACATGTGAAAATTAATTTATCAAACAAGCTCAAATAGCTTTTTGTTAACAATCACGCCTTCAATCATTAACAGCTTCCTTTCAGCATGATATGTAATACATTGAATTCATCCTCTCACGCCAAAAGGCCTTAATTGCCGCCATAAATAACTTGTGATATACATTCTCAACACCATGTGAAACAATGAAAGTTTTTAGAAGTTAGCAATTTCCTTCAAGAGAATATCCTTTGAGGAAGCTGTATCAGATATTCTTTCAAGACATAACAACTTTTAAGTTGTAAATTTAATCGTCTTTCTATTCCATCAGCATTTCAGCCACCATCACTTTTCTATATTAATCTTATAATCCATCCACAACAGCCAAACCATCCAAAACCCTCTTATCACCCTCCTCTCCCTTTCCTTTCACCCTCCCTAGACCCCTCTCCCCTCATATATCTCCCCATGCAAAGAGCTCAATAGACTGGCGCCAGACTACCAGAGACGCTTTCCGATGGTGTTAAATGGAACATTTGTCGGTGATTTGTGCCTAGCATCTCGCCTAAAGGGTAACTTTTCACTCTCCTGCTAGCGTTTGTTTAATAACAATTGTTATACATCGTTTGCTTTCTTGTTTTAAGTGTTTGGCGTGCTTTGCATTAACTAACCCTTGTTTTTTCTATTTTTTTGTTAATCTATTATGGTTATTTTAAATACTTTGTTGTTGGTATAGTTGCTGATTGCAACAAAATTCAATTTACCATTTCCTTCGGCCGATACTCTTGGAACAACCACGAGCGAAATGTAACTTGAAAACATAACAATCATTTTCTTAAATATTTAAAATGATCTCAGTCACGTTTTAAAAAGGAATGTTAGAGTATTCGTAAAGTCTCCTTTACGAGGTGATCGGCCATTGTCTTCTCAATTAAACTTGTCCAGACTCTGCATAAATGCCTTTCTAATCGTTCTAGACTTGCTGTAGCCTCGCCTTCAAAGCTCTATTCTAGTCACTTGTTTGCTAATTAAAAATATTAAACGAACCGCCGAGAATCTCTTTGGAGTAATGCCACTTGCATCCTTAATTGTATTGAATTGTATAAAGGGACTAAAATAAATGCGGGTTGTTTGTAGTATTCCTAGTAGAAATTAGAGAGTTTCGATAATTTTATAAATTTAAAAAGTATAAATCCTTAAGATTACATGCAGCTTAGCTACCTCAGTGTCTCAGTCATCTTTACATGTTCTCACACTCCGAACCAGAGGATGAACGCTAGTGAGAACTTTAGTTTCAAATAAAAATTTAATTTTTTAAATAACTTATTTTCTTAAAATCACTACTAGCACTTATGTGGTTAGTATCACTATCACAACCTCAAACGTAGGCATTATCCTTTATTGCCATATTTAATGATCATCAATCCATCAAGCAAGCTATCAATCCATCAATCAGTGATCCCATTATCGAAGTATCCATAAAGCATTTGTATATAAAATATGGGCATGGTGAGCAAGAGACAACGTGGCATGAAAGCTTTAGTAGGACTAACATATAACATAGGCATTTGTGTATTGTCTTATTGTTGCAACAATTAGACGACTGAGTGAAATGATTTATTCAATTGCACTCGCCTAAGTAGCAGTAATAATTTATAACGATCCATTGTGAAGCCCTATTTATCATTTTAAACCATAACCATTTTTTTAATACTTATAATAAAATATTTAAATGAATTAATTAAATTTTATTTTTAGTTAAATAAATTTTATTAAATTCTTTTATATCTTGAAGAAAATACGAATTTTTGTTTGCCATGTTACCTTTAATCAATAGACTCCAAGCTGATGCATCGGAATGTCATTCAGGTCCTAGGAGACGTGGACTTTTTGAAACATTTTTTCCATTTTTTGTTTAGATTATGGGAAAGTAAAATAATTTCAATTCTATTTAACTTTATCTATGTAAATGACCACTTTGAGACTCTATTATGTCATCACTTCACTGCGTCATCACCCGTGAAGATTCTGACTGATCCTCAGTCATGTATAAGGATCTTGAACTAGTTTAAAAGTAATAACTTATGTGATTAAAGTTGATTGAAAAAAATGCTCATTCTAATCCATTTCACTTAATATCCAATTGGCACACAGCACTCGTGGCCCACTCTGAATAGCGTTCCACTGTACCCAGTTGACTTACAAAATAAAGTCAATGGAGATTCCTATTTTGTGTATGAAGTATTTTTAGTTCTGAAAGGTTGCGAAGTGATTAGTTTGATCAATGACAAACTAGTTTAGAATATTTAATCAATTTTTCGCTACTAATCTCTTCTGTCAAAAGTTGTTTTGTATTTAATATCAAGTATTTTAGAACCAGTTTTTAGATAAAATGGCTGAAGACTTTGATCTTATTCTTAAATAGAAAAATTAAAACTTTCTAAAAAGAAATGGCAAGAATAATCCGATTGAAAAACAGATAACAGAAGTTTTGTTTGGCTTGCTCTCATCATTCTTTTATTAACTTCACAAAGCATGAATATACTGCAAAATGAATGGCGCCAAAACTCAATAAGTATTTTAGGAGAAGTGCTTTAAAGTTATATTAATCCCAGAACAATTGCTATCTTCAAAACTAGACGTACCTTCGGGCGCAATGCTTTGACAGTCTGCAGACGGCTCTCATTGGTTAGTTTTGACTCAAGTTGAACCCAAAAAACTCTCAAAAAAGTTTAAATGTAGAAAAAAAAATATTAACATAATTTTTTAGCAAAATATTGCCAAGACGTGGTACGAAAAAGAACCTGGTAAGAAAAAAATCTTTGTTTATACATAAAACCTCGACCTTTTGAAATAATCTTTGATGCACTTTCTGTCGTTTTCATTAAGTTACAATTCACAAGCAGCCTTCGTTTGCGACTTCTCCCACAGTACGTCTAGGATGTTGCGATTAGTGGAGTGAAATTAGAATGGATAATTAAGAAGGCATCGGAACAATTGATTTCGATCTCAGAGAGGACAAAAGGCAGACAAACACATTAAAAGTGATTTATTCTATTAATAAAAATAAAAATATTAGTAAAGCAATTACAAAGGAAATTGAGGTACTTTGGTTTTAAAACCACAACATTTACAGATTTCTAGAGCTATACAAATTTTATCTCGTGTAAAATATAATGTTTTAGTTTTAATATTCACGTTTTGTTTGTCATGCTTCATGCCGCAATGTGCGAAATGCTCTATTGACAAGCATTTAGCAAACTTCTGAGTCATGTGTGTGTGTGTGTGTGTGTGTTTGTGTGTGTCTGTGTGTGTGTGTGTGTGTGTGTGTGTGTGTGTGTGTGTGTGTGTGTGTGTGTGTGTGTGTGTGTGTGTGTGTGTGTGTGTGTGTGTGTGTGTGTGTGTGTGTGTGTGTGTGTGTGTGTGTGTGTGTGTGTGTGTGTGTGTGTGTGTGTGTGTGTGTGTGTGTGTGTGTGTGTGTGTGTGTGTGTGTGTGTGTGTGTGTGTGTGTGTGTGTGTGTGTGTGTGTGTGTGTGTGTGTGTGTGTGTGTGTGTGTGTGTGTGTGTGTGTGTGTGTGTGTGTGTGTGTGTGTGTGTGTGTGTGTGTGTTTTGTGGTTGTGTGTGTGCTCATGTGTACCTAACAAGGAGGTATGATGATATGTGGAGTGACAATTAAGTTAATTTGATTTCTTTTAATACATAAAACACTTTTTTGCTTTGACCTTTACGAAATAATAGAAGATTATCCATCAAACTAAAAAAGTAGTTATGCTTTTTTCAATTATTAATAAAAACTTTATGTCCAACTATATTTTTCTATAAAAATACTAATAACTGCATTAAAAAATTGTATTGATATTTCACAATGAGAATTTATTATATTAATAAAAAAAGGATTTAATAATATAAATTTTTGCATTAAATTCAAAAATAATTTTTCTTTAATTTTTTTCTTATTTCAAATGTGAAAGGTGAATTAAAACATTAAGCTCTAACTTTAATTAAACTAAAACCATACCGAAAAGTGAAATTTTTATTTTTATAACTTTTTTAATGAATTAATTACGTTTCAATTAGTTTAAATTATATATATAGAAAAAAAGTCAGTATTACTAACAAAAATTACGAACTCTCGCAGAAACAGCAACACCAGAAATAACAACAACTTCATCCATCATCCCACACTTCAATTTGACTTCCTCCGAGGTTTTTCATGTCACGGAAAGACACACACACAAACACACGCATACTCACAAATACACAACACATACAACCGCATACACACCCACACACACCTACTTTATTAATTAGCTTGATATACTCTGGGGTTCCTAGGGGTTGAAGATAGGAAGGGCGGGTTTGAAGAAGACCCATAATTGCCTTGTCTGCCTTGGGGAGCAGCTGTTCCGTGGTCTGTGAACCGTCTCGCCACTTTGTGAAAAAACTCGCTAATCTGTAAAACAATGCCTCTTCCTCACAGTCTGCAGCAGCTAGATGGTCGCTGAAACTCACTTCAAAGTTCTCCAGTTTAGCGCTTCGAAGATGATTCAATGTTGACCTAAACATTTTTTTCTAAAGTAAAAAAATATTTCAGGTTTGCACCGTCCTCGCATGTGTGTGTTAGTGAATGCATCTGTCTACCAGACTTGAACGTAATTTTGAAGAATTAATACATTAATCTGATAATTTAATTAAATCATAATCACCCAATACTTAGTCATCCCGACTTCCCGGAGGTCAATTTAACGTGATTATTTATTGGCTTAGTGATAAGACCTAAGCTTGTGTTTTGAAGGTTTGACTTAATAATTAAACCAATTAAGTTCTTTTTAAATATGATTTACACGCCATTAATTAATCCAGATAAAACCAGTTTTGAGATTTTAGATAAATCAAATAAATTAATGGAAATGTACCGCTCAGGGGTTAGTTCACCGTAGAAAATATTTAGTTACAATGAAGGTTATATATATTAATAAAAAATATTAACACAAAAAAGTATGAAATAAAAATAACTAAATAACATCAAAGACTGATGGTCAAGTGGTTAAGAAACTCAGTTTTTTTATTCCTGATTTTAAACACTATTTAAAGAGTTACAAAATTTAATTGTACTTTTTTTTAAACGGCTAGGTGAGTAAGTGCCGAGGAGGAGCACAGAACAGGACAGGATAGGCATGATAGGCATAGAGGCGATGCCTATTACTGTAACAATAGCAATAATTAAGATCAAAGCGGCCCCTTAAATGGTTGCGGCAAGCAGGGTTTCAAAAGAAGATGCTATCTATAATGGTCATTTAATTGACCGCAAGCAAACTCAACTAGACACACACACACATACGTTCTCGCATAGACACGTACGTTTGAGCACATACACATAAGTTCAAGGAAAGTTTGTTCTTTATTAGGGAGTCGAGGTTGATAGCTTCAATAAGGTCTATAACGAGAGCTTGGTGATCTGTTTTGGTTGTTGGTGGATGGAGGGAAGGAGGGATGAGGTTGTTGGTGAATGGAGGGAAGAAGGAATGAGGTTGTTGGTGGATGGAGGGAAGGAGGGATGAGGTTGTTGGAAGGGAGAAACGAAAAGAGTAATTGATAAATGAATGGAAGTAGATGGGACGGTGTAAATATCTATTTGTGTAGCATTCATTTTTATGTAAATTTCTATGAATGAATGATTAATTTATGTATGAAATAATTTTGATTCAGTCATATGCATATTTAGTAGACATAAAACTTGAACTACTGAAATAACTCTCAAACGAGGGGACGCAAGGGAGTCTTAATTAGACCTCCAACTTAAACGATTTTTTAATTACCGTGAAGTCTTGATTGAAAGGTATTTCAAATTCGAGAGGGTCACTAATCGCTTCAACTTCCCACCTCCCTCAACTTGCTAATCTTCACGGACATTCCAAAGCTCATTTGAATGACAATCTTGGCTGATTAAGAAGCTCTTCTGATTCGCTTCTTACCTTCGAGGTTTAATAAATACGCTCATCTAACATGTTAGCTGTTCAAGTTGCGGAGCTAAATTGATTCTAGATTCCATGTATCATTGAAAACGAGATAGATTATTTATCACTTGTATAAATATTATCATTCTCTCTTTGATCATGACATCATTATGGATATCTTAGTCACATGTTTATGCATATCATTAAGATGCTTGTTTAATGTTTCCTGCCGCTTCCCAAATAATTGACTTCTCATTGCTATTTAATTATCATTGTTCTCAACAGTACTTCTTTGGATTTTTCATACAGTTTTTATTGTTTTATTTTAAAAGTTCATTTTAAATTGTACAAAACTTGCATCTAAACCAAGAATAGAAGAAAATGTAGCCTAAAGTAGCAAAAAGACGCGGAAATACAAAGTCAAAAGGCGGTTATTATTGGAACAATTTATGAAAGAAAAGAATGATTTCTGTGTGGCCAGTGGTGCGAGCGATGCTGGGGTTAATTACGCGATGATAAGCATTGTTGACTTGTCGTTGGTGCTAGCAGTAATGGATGGATGGATGGATGAATGGATGGATGGATGGATGGATGGATGGATGGATGGATGGATGGATGGATGGATGGATGGATGGATGGATGGATGGATGGATGGATGGATGGATGGATGGATGGATGGATGGATGGATGGATGGATGGATGGATGGATGGATGGATGGATGGATGGATGGATGGATGGATGGATGGATGGATGGATGGATGGATGGATGGATGGATGGATGGATGGATGGATGGATGGATGGATGGATGGATGGATGGATGGATGGATTAATATATGGATGGATGGATGGATGGATGGATGGATGGATGGATGGATGGATGGATGGATGGATGGATGGATGGATGGATGGATGGATGGATGGATGGATGGATGGATGGATGGATGGATGGATGGATGGATGGATGGATGGATGGATGGATGGATGGATGGATGGATGGATGGATGGATGGATGGATAGTGGATGGATGGATGGATGGATGGATGGATGGATGAATGGATGGATGGATGCATGGATGGATTGATGGATGGATGCATGGATGGATGCATGGATGGATGGTCCGGGTTTACGCCACGTTAATAATATTCGTCGTTGTATTGTATTGTATTGTATGGATGCATGGATGGATGCATGGATGGATGCATGGATGCATGGATGGATGCATGGATGCATGGATGCATGGATTCATAGATGCATGGATTCATGGATGCATGGATGCATGAATCGATGGATAGATGCATAAATAGATTGGATAATGATGAAATAGTTTGGATTTTTTAAATCAATATATAAACTGAAGAACTGCAGAGAATTTGGAAAATAAATAATTAAAAAAGAATGCTAATGAACTTAGCTTTGCTATAAAAATCACCAACAAAAAACAGCGAAAATATACCACACAAAAACCGAGTGTGGGGAGTTAATGGCGCTTCTATTTGTAGAGATTTGTGGAGGGCGATTGCACGGATGGCTGGGCGAGATAAGACGCGGGCGCTCGACTGGGACTCACTTTCAAACGAGGCCTCCTATCGCCCAACACCACTTCCCGCTCCTCTCGCATTCTTTCTTTCACTCTCTTTTTTACCTTCTTTTAGTCTTTTATTTGTTTCAATGATTTCACTCATTATTATTATCATCATCATCATTATTATTATTATTATTATACGTAGGTCATGATTATTGTTTTCAAAAACTTCTTTTTTTGTTTTAAGAATTAAAAAAACTATCGTTTATTTTAAAAAAAACATTGATTTATTCTTGACAATTTTTTACAATGTAGAGTCCATCATCTTCATCATTATTTACATTAACAATCCACTCAGAGCTTCGGCCTTTTCTGCTTCTAAGAGGCGTATCACCTTACCAGCTTCAAAAGACCTCCACACCAGTACTATCTTCATGGTCCGTCATCAATAGTACAATACAACGACAACACAATGACAATATTGAGATGAGGGTTTTTACCAAGTAAATTATTTTATTCCACCATAAAAAGTCTGATACGCATTACAAAATAGTTTTCTTCGATCTTTATAGGTCTCAAACGCTTGCTCGTTCACCCCGCTAATAGCCTCAAGTGTTGATTTACTTTGTAGTTTTCTATTACAATTGACATATCTTAAGCACAAGAAAGGGTTATAAAGATTATTTTATAGATTGTTATTTCAATTTTTCAAAATAATAAAGCGATATATAGCGAACAAGGAAAGATGAATAATGGCGCTTGCAAAACTCCCAAAGATCAAATCTAATTTACGCTCAATTTGAGAGCACCAGTGAGTTAACGAATGGAAGGGCCATCTTCAGATGGAAGAGCACTGAATAAACAGCTTCAACTCCGCAGACCTTTCCATTGCGTGTCATAACTCACATCCTTTCAAGTCGCCTCACATCGCAGCCTGATTCACGTCATGCAGTCTGCCTCTTCACCCACCTCCGATCCATCATTGTGACGATTCTTTAAAGCAGTGGCGAATCAAGGTGAAAGGGAAGCTTCAGACACTGCATCAGTCTCTTAACCAGAATTTAATTTTTTTAAACAGTAATATAAGCAACTTTTGCCCTGTATGAATATAAAGTACTCGTCAGACAATGAAAGGTCAACTACAGGACCAATTCGAGCTGACCTTCAAGTCCATCGGAATTCAGTGGTGCATGTAGTCAGAAGACCACTTTTAATTGGTTTTTAGGAATCAGAAATAGAATGATTCCTGGGCGTCAAGCATGCCATTTCAAACTTCACTGCAGTCCCTCAATTCTCAGTAGCAATGCAGCGTGCAGTTGTGTTTCACATACTCACCCCTAATAATGAAACTGTTTTTAAAAATTACAAAACAATTATTTTTGAGAATTTAAATAAAAATAACCACTAGAAACACTAAAAACGTTTTAGATCAAAGAATGAATTAACACAAGAACAACTAGAAAAACAACAAACTTGACTGACATGAACAACGGTTCTCAACTACACCACTAAATTGCTTCACATAATTTTGACAGAGCCATAAACATTATTAAAACATTTTGATTACTTTTTCTTATTTATTTTCCTTTATATAATTTTATTAAATTTTCCATTTAGTTTTTTCCACAAACCCTGATAAACGGGCGTAATGTGTGAATAAATATCCAAAATCATCGTTAAAATGTTCTTACTGCATATTACTTTACTTATTAATATATTCAAATTTTTTTTATACCTAATCTACTTAGTATTATTTATTGAAATTTTAAAAATACGGTAAATATGTGAAGATATAGTTTATCAGAAGAATTATTTTTTAAATTTAAAATTGGTTACATTCAGTTACTATATAAAAAAAAGGTTAAATATTAGGTTTTAAATGATTGAAAGAGAGTCGTTTTTGCAGCCTTTTGATGAAACTTTTCATTGTGGATATCATTATACTCCTGTACTGGTCTGCACTGATCACATTTCTGCATGTATCATTTGTCGTAGTTATCAAGATTAATATGTGCTTGTGGAGATTTTATAATAATTTAATTATTTTTATTTTTCATGAGTTTTTGTTTTTAATTTTATTTAGTCAGTCGAAATTTTTTTTCAAGTCACAAAAATCAAGAATTTGTTGGGCAAAGTTAACAGGCCTTCAGCTCTTGCAAGCCTCATCAAACAAGCTCCACCCTCAAAAGAGAAGTAGTTAGTTATTATTACTATAAATAAGAGTGATGCTGATGCTGATGCTGATGATGATGATGAGGATGATGATGATGATGATGATGAATTAGCTTTTTTTTTATTATTGAACATTTCCAAAAAAAAGATGTATTTATTTTTCAGGATTTGTATTATGTTTAACACGATTGGTTCAAGCAGCCTCAAAAGCAAAGGTTGCAAAAGCATTTACCCTTCAATTTGTCTGAAGGCTGCCAGATGGATGAGTGCTCTACATCATTCTCGAGGCATACAAAGTGGATTGGCATAAAACAACAATAGAGCAACCATCAAAATAATTAGTTAGCATTATTATTATTAAAATAAAAACTCATCAAAAATTTATCACTTCGATTTTTCACAAAATCTTATGTGAAAATATGTCTCAAATAAAGAATAAATATAGAATTTTTTCGCACATTTTTTTACTGAAATTAAGACTGTCAAAAAATTTCTTTGTTTTATAGAATGTATGATTTTTTGGAAAAACATTTTTATCTTAGATGTAGTAACGCTAGACTTAGGAGTTTTTTTCAGATATTAATTATTGGTTGCATGTAGTGGGGTTTGTTTTTGAAATCAAAAATTTTGAGAAAAAATAGAATACTTTAAAATTTGTTTGAAGTTTTTTTGATAAAAAGTATTAACAGATTAACAAATAAATGAAATATGACTGAAACAATTATTGAAATTAAAAATGAATTAAAATATTGTTTTACAAATATAATAAATGAATCAAGAAAACAATTAAATCGTTTTAGAGATATGATGCGTAGGAGAATTGGAGGAAACAGAAACGTCAAAGTGACAAATAAGCCGGAGGAACCGTTGTTAGAGGCAGAAGTACAAAACAAAAAATCAAATACTAAAAGTTTCGAAAACATCGAGAGATACATGGAATGAAATAAAGGGAGAGATGCAGTGGGACATAGCATTAGTGAGATGTTGGATGGAGTGAGTTTTGACAGGTTAGGCGTCCTGTTGTCTGCAGACCTTTGTGAGAAGATGCTGTTATTGTTGTGGTTGTTGTAGTAGTCGTTTTTGTTGTTGTTGGGCTGTTAAATTTTTGTTTGTTTGGTTTGTTTGGTATTGTTTTGGTTTAAAAAAATGTGTTTTATATAGATTTGAGTGATATAGCCGGATGAAAAACGTATGAGATGTAAATAAAAGGAATGGAAGTGAATGAAAAAAGTGTGATTTTAATAAAAGTTGTAAAAAATGGAAAAAAAAAGTAAAAAGCTAATAATGTTAAAAACGCAATCTATGTTTGTAAAAAATCCAATCAACGATATAAACTTTTAAAAACTTCAATGTAAAAATATAGGGTTTGAAAAAAAAGAAAGATTGCAAGGCACAAAAACTAAGTGAGACAAATGAGTTACTTAATTGCCTACTTTCTTTATGCTCCATTTAAAGTCTTGTTACTATCATTATTTATTTTTGACTTTTTATAAAGTGTTTAAAAACTGTGAATTCTTATCAATTTGTTTTTTATTCATTCTAGTTTTAAAACTAGTCTCATTATTATTTATTACTGCTCCGCTTATGTTTCAAATTTGATACATATATAATAATGACTGGCTTCAAAGCCTTTTGCTCAAAATCAGTCTATTCATTTTCATAATTGTTTCGTATTATATTATACAAGAGTGTGAAATATAAGACATACACACAAACACAGACTCATTCACACACACAAAAACACACACAAATCTATTTTCCCATTAGAAGATGTTCCCTTGATAACACTGTCTGATTGATTGCTGGTTGAGCGCTTCATCAAGAGCTCCACTTAAACACATGTGTTTCTTCCAGTCAATAAACGAAAATTGAAATTGTCTCAGCTTTCTCTCGATGGCGTCAGACCCTAAATCTTGGCGGAGTGCGTGTGCAATGGCTTATTAAACATTTATTGTTTCGTTTATGAGATCATTACCAATCATCATTCCGTCACTCTATCACACCATTCCATCATCGCTTCATCGTTCTTTCTCTATCATTTCCCTCCACCATTGAAGTTTACTTAACACTTGAAAGTTAACGCAATTTAGTCACTCTATTACCAACAACTAACTTTAATTGGAAATCTTCCATCCAATACTCCACCCATAACTACCATGCCTTCCTCTTCCTTAATTGCAACCTTTTCCTTCAAATTGTTTTTTTTAATCCTTCATCCTTTTTCTCAATCACTTTATTCCTTTAATCACTTTCCATCCTTATCTCTTCTCCATCCGCTGTTCTATCCTCCTCCACATCATCCACCCATTTCTCTCATCGACCTCTTTCATCCTATCTTTAAGCAACCTTTTGTTAAATAACCCTTGACCCACTATTACCAGACCATCACCGATCATCCCCTCATCTCATCTTACTCTTATTCCTTTTCAACATCCTTTCATATTCTTTGCGGTGTTATTGTCCTATGTCTTTTAATATTTTTCTTTCGTTTTTATAACTTTATTTATTTATTATTTTTTCGGATACATTTACTTTTAATAGTTTAAAGCCTTCAAATTTAAGGCACTATCACAAGCAACAGTCTGAAGGAAACTTGCGATTAGTTGAAGGCTTAGAACTTTACAATAGAGCCTGCCTGATGTACCACATCACCATCAAATACACACACCTAAACAAACCAAAGTTACAACTGTTCATCCTCATGAAGAACTTTTGATGAACAAGTAATAGCAGTATTTTGAATGCTGACAGAATTAATAAGATGAGAAGAAAGATGGGTGAGGGCCTTATAACAAGAAGGGTGGAAGAATAAACCAAAAAAATAGTGAAAACAATCTCCAAATCTTTACAGTTTACAGAGCTCTCTGAGACGATCTGAGGTTTCAATAAATACAAATAAAATGCAGCGACGAATTCTATTAGCGTGGCGTAAAAGTGGACGAGTTTCCTACTGGAACCCACATGCTCACATCTCGAAAGACGATTGAAGACTGTGCAAGTGTGGTCGAAAATAATGGAAAACTTGACAGAAAGCGAACAAAAGGTTGAATAAACAAACACCAAACACCAAACAAAAAACACCAAACAACAAACACCAAACAACAAACAACAAACACCAAACAACAAACAACAAAAACCAAACAACAAACAAAAAACACCAAACAACAAACACCAAACAACAAACAACAAACACCAAACAACAAACAACAAAAACCAAACAACAAACAACAAACAACAAACACCAAACAACAAACAACAAACACCAAACAACAAACAACAAACACCAAACACCAAACAACAAACACCAAACAACAAACAACAAACAACAAACACCAAACAACAAACACCAAACAACAAACACCAAACACCAAACAACAAACACCAAACAACAAACACCAAACAACAAACAACAAACACCAAACAACAACATAAACAAAGCGAGTGAGCGTAGCAAGCGCGCGTCATTTGCATGGAAACAGATCACATCAAAGGCCGCCAATCCTGTGCGTCGTACATTAGTGACGTCGTTCAGCGTAATTTGCAGTGATGTGCATGGCTGCCTGTGTGCCGCATCTTGAATATTTTATTCCGCATGCAACAATTGAGAATGCCTTTTGCTCTGTTAGTATGTGTAGATTTGTGTTTGTGTATTCAAGTTTGTGTGTCTGTGTGTTTTTTTGTGCGTTTATAGTTAGAGTTTTGTTTCATTAACAATTATTTTTGTTTTATTTGAATCATTTTTGAGTTTTACTTGTGTGTTTCTGTATTTCCATCGGAGCTCCAAAGTCACAGCCTGCCAAGCCGACCACCCCAACGACGAACTCCCTTTGTAATCAACTATAAGTGAACATTTTAGATATCTATAAACTTATAATCTATATAAAATAATATTTGAAAAAATTCTATTGTGACAATGTTGGTGTAATTGATGATAACATTATATTTTTAATAAGAAATAATAATTTTGGACCTGCCACTTGATTGCGCTCAATTGACAATCCCAACTTTGAAGGACATTTATGATGAAATAAATGTCATCCGAAATTAAAAGGTTAATGAAGATAGTTCTGCAATATTGAGAGAAATTGAAAAGGTTACTTAGATATTCTAATTTTTATTCTTGTTTCAAATGGACCTTAATTGCTAAAACTAAATCAAAAAATCTATTTTTATTACTTTATTTGGACCGTTTGATTAAAATAATATTTCAGAATAAATCCTTCATGCTTGCAAAAACTTTATGGTGAATACATTCTCGTAAAACTAGCCACACTCATCATCATCACTATCAGCATCATCATCATCATCATCCTCATCATCCTCATCATCATCATCATCAAGAGCACAACCCGATACAATAATTGTTATTGGTACTATTACTCGTCTGCCACTTCTGTTAACACACTTATATAAACATTATTATAACTGCCTTTGATGTGCGCTCCACTATGAAGGACGCTTAATAACCTGGCTGTAAGTTATTGTGGCTGCCAACGTTGTATGCTCGAGTGAAGATTACTATGCAGACGTTTCGTTGTGGCCAGTGTGCTAGCTGTGGTGGTAGTTGCTGCTAATGTTCTTGCTGCGATTTTTAATATCTATATTTGCGGATATCTTTGAGTATTGTATCTTTTTTATAATATTTTTGCTTTTAGTTTTGGAGCTGCACTTATAGTTTTTCGATAAGAAAGCACGAAAGGTCCAGTGGCATATTGATGTTGTTGAAATGTCAGTTCTGAGTGTCAGTCGTTGTGGAGTTTAAATGTAAGGAAAAAACATGAGTGCAGACTGAATTGAAGATTGTAGAGCTGAAAGAAAGTTCAAAAAGTGTAATTGAAGAAAATTATAATTAAATAGTGATTTAGGTAGTAAAAAGGGAAGAGAGAGGGGAGGCATGGAGTAGGCAAGAACAACTGCGTGGAAGTTGGAGCTGTGTTATGACGTGGTGAGTGGCTTGTGATTCGGAACACTTGGTGGATGGATGCAGAGGTAGTGGACAGGTTGGTGGATGGACTGATGAAATGGATGGAATGAGAGATGAACAAACACGTGGATTGAGTGATGATGGTTGCTAGATTAAGAGATGAACTAAATAATTGTATATATCATTTCCAATAATTCTAAACTATCATTTTATTTTTTTATTATGAATTAACTATGAATTATTTTCAAATTGTTGTATTTCGCTTCTACAAGTTTTCATAGTTAATTTAAAATTTTTAGAACTGAATTATTATGAACACCTTGGGAGATTTTGTTTCTCAACCAATTCCTAAGGCAATGAGTTCAAAACAGGATTTTCTTGAATAAGTAATCAATCTTTCATATTTTTATCATAACCTTAAATGTTCCCATGGGCCCAATAGAGGTATAAAAATAAAAAATAGTTACGGCATTTAAATTGTTTATACTTCTCATTCAAGGGAACAACGCCGCCATGCACTACCTCACAAAGTGAATCGGAAGAAAGACTAGAGTTTTGTAACATTTATTAAGCCTTCAAAGCTATGTACAAATGAACTTTCCAAAATACATTTTACCTTCCGTGTAATACTATAGATTTTACCATATAAGTCTGGAAAAGTTTCATTGACATCAGTAAAGAACAGTTTTTAATTTGTACATTTCAATTTTCACTTGTCCAACAAAAATCATGTAGTTTGCAATGTTATGTACATATGTGCAATATCGAATAGATGAGGATGACAATGCAAGCATATTGTTTTATAGACAGAGCAGCGATACTTCGTTTAGAGTGGCGTCATGCGGCGTCTCCAAGCCTCTTGAGCAGGCCTGTGCAGACGGAGGGTTGAAGAGATGTAAGTAAAAGTTGGAAAAACACGAAGGAAATTACTATGATTTAAGTTGATGACGGTTTCAATAAAGTTTGGTGACCATTTATATGACGAAGAGTTAATTATTAACTTAATAGAGTGAGTTATTGAGCGATGACTGCCATTTAAGGGTTCGAAGCAATAAATCAACTGAAGATGCAAAGAAGAGATGCAATGGAAATGCAGTGATATGTTGGTGTTATTGTCGATGAGGTTCCAGTGAAGTCGATCAAAGTTCTTGAGGGTGAAATGGTTTGTCTCGACAGTTGGTCGCGAAGAGTTGTTACGTGGGTGACATGTTGAGAGCAGGATTAGCGAAAAGTGAATTAATGGCGAAAGAATAATAATTCATGAAATTATAAAAATGATAATGAAAGCAAATAAAATCAATTATATTTGATTAGTTATAATAATTCTAGATAAACCAATGCCCGGAATGTGTCTAGGTTTAAAGCCCTGATTAACGTATCATGCCTAATTGTTAATAATAATTAAGGTCATTGTTGTACCGTCAAAAAACAATACGCTGAATTTTCTAACAGCATTTGAAATGTTATTTCCTTTTTTTGTATCTTTTTAAACAGCCTGCCTATTTCTCTGCTTTTTGTTTAACAGTTTTATATTCTAACTATTCGTGCTCAAGATAAATTATTTAATTTAAACTTATTTTATTCTTGTGCTGTAATCTAATAATTTTATGTCATTTTTCATGGTGCTCCCACAATTTCATATTATGTTTGCTTTTTTAATTCTATTTTTAGAGTTATTATATACTTTTTAAAATGTTGATCAACGCTTAGTTTTCCCGAAAACATTCTATTCCTATTTGTAATGGAGAATGCTGGCTGGTTTAGAATGTCCGATGCTATGGTCAAGAATCTTTTTCTTGAGCGCAGGAACACAATTATTATGAAAAGACTGGAATTTTGAGTATGTTTACGGTGCTTCAATTTCAATGTAAAAAGTAGTAAGTTTTGAAAATTATGAATTTTGTGATGGTGTGAGCTCGCATTGAGATGGTGTAAAGATAGATAAAACAATCAAGAGAAAGAAAGTGGATGGTTCGTAAAAAAACATCACATTTCAAACTCAACATTTTAAGTCACTGAAACAATGTCATAGAAGCGAAGTTGATGACGAGATGATTGTAGAAATAATGATAAAACATTGAGACGTACTGATGATGATGATGATGATGATGATGATGATGATGATGATGATGATGACAATGATAATGATGATGATGATGATGACGAAGACGGTGTTAAAAGAATAAAAGAGATGTTGAAAAATTGAACTCGCGTTGAAGTCAGTGGTGGAAGAGGGAAGGGGAGTTGATGAGATGGATGTTCTGGAAGGGAGAGAAGTGGTGAGCCTGGTTGGAGTTGTTGTTGTTGGTGTGGTGGTTTTGAGGAGGTTGGTGGTGGTTGTTGTGGACGATGTTGTTGTTGTTGTTGTTGTTGTTGGAAACGCCGTTGTTCAACGAAGTGTGCGGAAAGCCTGCTACTTGCAAGCCATAAAGCGAGAAGGGGACAGAGAGGTTGCCCAGGAGAGGTCTGGTCGCCATTTTGATCTTCTCCAACTCGGCTTCCTGCAAACGCTTCGATTTGGCTCTCCTGTTCTGGAACCAGATCTTCACTTGCGTTTCGGTGAGGTTCAACGACGCTGAGAACTCTGCCCTCTCGGCGATCGAGAGGTACTGACGTTCTCTGAACTTTCTCTCCAGAGACAGAAGCTGCTGTGTGGTGAAGGGAGTTCGTGGCTTGCGGTTGGTCTTGTGCTTGCGGAGAAGACATTTGTGAGGACTGAGGCGAGGGGGAGTGGTGAGGCCTGCATGGGACGGTGGTTGTTGAGATTGATAGTAGGATCATTTATTGTTTAAAGTTTGGAGATGACTTTAAAAAGCAGTTTTTGGAACGTGTGCTGGATGATCAAAAGCTAGAGAAAAAAAATTGAGAACATTTTGACAGATTTTTAATTAGAATTTTATTTTATAAATTTATAAATCTTTGAAAATATTAAACTCTTTAAATTGCTTTTGAGGGTTGATTGCAGTCACTAGTAGAGATTGTTGGTTTGTTTAAAATCTTGTGATATGTTTAGTGTTGAAACTACCAAAGGTTAATTGGTTTCTGTAATTAATGATGAAGGGTGTTTAGAAAGATGAATTGATGGGTGACAATATTTATTTACTTCTTAATCGCTTGTTGATAATGACCATTAATAAAATGCTTGAGTGATAAATGCTGAGTTAATTAGTTTACTGAAGTGTATGCTTCTAATTAAAATCGAAGAAGCGAATCAATTTATCAATTCCAAGTCAAGAGTCAGTTACAATAATTAATTTTAAAATATTTAGTAGTGATGTTAAATTTTAGTCTTTTCAGTTTACTCTTTCAGCTTTTTACCCTTCAATACTTTCGACAAATTAAATCAAATTTTATTAGTCTCGAATATTGTTTATGAGAGGTGACTCGATTGATTGTTCCCTTCACTGTCCATAAACTGAATCGATTGCATTTTAAAAAGTCCCTTCGTATGCTAATCGAACTATGACTCTAATTTACTTTTTTGGTTTTGGACCATTATTTCCACGTTCATACTTTAATTTATTGAATTAATATTTTAAAGAAAAAATATAGTTTAGATTACTTTGAAAACAATTCTAAATATATAAAAAATTCTTTATGAAAAATATTAAGACAAACAAAGCCATTGAAACTTTTTAATGCCTTCTGTCGGAAGGATGAAATGAAAAGGTTATAAAAATATGAGTGAATTGAGGATGAAGATGAATTAAAGAGAGCTGAGTGGTTGAAAAGGTTAAATTTGACGAATGTGAGCTTTTGACTTTATTTGTTTAAAAATTAATGGTGGGAGACAATGTCAATGATATTGATAATGATGGTGATATCGAACGTGATAAAATGGAAATGAAAAGTAATGAAAGTGTTATCAAAATTGAGTGTTTCCTAGAACACCGCATTCCTAAATGACCAAAAGTGAGAAAACATAGTTGAATTTGATTGAATGCTGACATTTGATCTGACAACAACCCGGCTTGCAGTCTCAAATAAAATATTTCGCATTGAATCAATCAATCAATCAATCAATCAATCAATCAATCAATCAATCAATCAATCAATCAATCAATCAATCAATCAATCAAATCAATTTCTATAGCGCTCTTTCCTCAAATTCAAGAGCGCTGGTAAATGAAATTGTAAACAGATATGTCTTCAGATACGTACGAGAAATAAATAATGATATAGAAGTAGTTAAATAAGGAGGTGATGAGTTTTAAATATATGGACATCTTTAAAAAAGGGTCATCTAAGTAAGGTAATAATTGTCTAATACGTCAGTTTCAATAGATAATAGACATAAACAGTCATGTGTAGAAGATTCGTTCTGACAGTCTGTCCTTCATCTGCAGAGCTCATTTGCCTTGTGAAGTAAGTAGCCAGTGGGTGCTTGCAAGCTGTGCACTGGTGTTCAAATTGAGGCCCTGGCACTTCTTCATAAACACAGTCATGTATTGAAGATTCGTTCTAACAGTCTGTCCTTCATCTGCAGAGCTCATCTGCCTTGTGAAGTAGGTAGCCAGTGGGTGCTTGCAAGCTGTGCACTGGTGGACTGTTCGAGATAACATGTTTCATCCAAGAATGTGATAGGATTCGTTAAACGGATTTTGTATATATCTAATTTTTGAAAGGGTATAGCTCGAATTGTAGCCTTTGGTCTCAGAATGTATGCGAGATCCTAAAGAGGTGTTAGGAATATTTACGATACATTTATGAGAAAGGAAAATCATTCTTAGAAAAATACTTGAAGTTATTAATAATTATTATAATTTCAAAAATAAAAAAGAGATATTAACGAAAGAAAATGTTTTGTAAGTTATGTTGCCGAAAAGTTCGAGATTGGAGTGCTGAATTGTGCTAAATAATGTTGCAAAGGGGGCTGCAATTAATGGGTCGAGTGCAATAAATAACAATTAGAAAAAAGAAAACAAAAAGAAGGTCTCGAGATATATTACTTTGACTAATAGAGGCGCCAACGTTTGAAAGAACTTTTTCGGGTTGTCACTTTTGTGATAAACTCTGTAGTGATGCTGTTTTATGTTTGTCTGGCTTATGTGTGTTGTGTGAGTGTGTTTGTGGGTTCAGTGGGTTTTTTGTTTAGGAAGAATAGCAAGTTTTTTCTATAAATATTGAATAAATATTTCGTTTGTTTAATAGTTGTCTATTTCGTTTATATAAAAATTAAAAGTGTTATAAACTAGTGACCATGGAAGTCAGAAATCGATGGACAGTTCGGAGATTTCTGTATACAGAGATAATTGTCTTAATATTGGAGTAACAAAGGTTCGGTATCAGTGTGTGACAAGTGTAAAAATTACAGTGATTATGAGTGAGAAAGAGTGCCACCCACAAATACAGGTCGTAAATTAAAATTAAAAGACGCTGTGAAATGGTTTTGTGTACGCTATTGTGCCATTTAATGCTTTATATTTTTGTTATTAATTTTTATTCTAATGCAAATGTATGAATTATATTATTTAGGGTCATAATTCAATCAGAAACTTAATTTCGCAAAATAAATTAGCGGCTAACACTTACTTCAAACACCCAATCTATCATCTTCACTACACAATTATTATATTTATTTTAGAAGTATGTTAATTTTTAATATTTATATTTTTTCTACTTTTTTTAAATTTAACAGCTTTTTTCGTAAAATCTCAATTTTGTTTTTAAACCGAAAACCATTTCAACATCTTAAATAAATTCATTTGATAGTTTAAACAAGAAAATAGCCCTAAAATATTTTATAATGCCAATGGAAATTATGCTGTAACCAATATGTCAGTAGTGACAATATTATTTTGTGAATTTTTCAATCAACACTTGTTTGCAGGTTTTATTGGAGCATTTGCATACCTAATTCCTGGAACGCTGTCATAAAAATGTTAAAATTGAATTTCATAATTGCATGAATTGAAAGTTTTATGAGTATTACCACTCCAGTAACATTTTAGATTGTGATGTGTTGTGTATTATTTACTTACATCATTCTAATAGAGTTACATTTAAAACTTGAATATTCAATAGATGATTTAAGGCTTGAATCGCTTGAGTGTTCACTGGAAGAAGTAATTGAAAAAGCAAGCAAGCAGATCATTAAACAATAATAACTTAGCAGATGACCTTTCTGAACATGCATCTTTGACAGTTATTAGCAACATCACCTCAGGCAAAGCTCCAGAATTATGTTAATAAGGCTAAGTAAGCATCAATTACGCATGCACTCATCAAACTACACTAGACGTCCAGTCCCTTGACGCTTTGCTGATTTGACTTTGACTTTATCGTAATTATAGCGCAGTTTTCGTTAGCATTCAAAGCCTCGAAATATCGAGAGATATTTAATATAAAATATAAATATATAAAATAATGTTAAATTAATAAAAAGCAGTTAACAACGTTTAATAAAAATTTGTAAGGGAGGGATGGACCACTGTATGCTTTGGAAAGCAGCAAATGATTTGGAGTCGGTCATGGATTGGCTAATCCGATTGATTGTATGTATTTTATTATTCAATTATAATTTTATTTATAATTTAGTTTGTTATGTTGTTTTTTTTTCCATTTTCCACCTAATTTCACGCCATTAACTTGATAGCCTAACTTAACCCTCGTAAAAGTTGCTTTCTTTTTGCTAATGCACCATTTTATATTTTCAAGTTCTTCTTTACAAAACTTCTGAAAAACAACCATGTGATTGAAAAAAACTATTTAATATTAAATCTTATTTTTAAAAAAAATCCCAAAAAAAATTTAAAAGCATAAATTTTACTGTACCTTTCATAGTTATCTTATGCAAATTATCAATGAAGCAGTCACTCCATCATAAGATAACGATCACTATTCAAATAACATCGACGCTTAATTAGCGTGGAAAATTTGAATTTTCTAAATTTACATACAAATTGTGAATTAAAAGATCAAATTGTTGATAACTAATCGTATTTATATGAACAGGATAAGGTAGAATTCATATACATTTAAAATTTTAAACTGGGAAAAAACGCTTAAACTATTATTTAAACAACTTCCAAAACAACTTAAATAGGCCCCAAACAACTACAGTCCAGTGAAGCACATCTTCCTCTTATGCAACTACATTTCACTTCTCTCTACAACTACCATTACATCCACTCACTTCAATAGGCAATTAAGGCTCGTATTGCCGATACTAACGACACTCATTCAAACTTATCTCTCCACGTCTCGCTTATTACAGTCGATTAATCAAGTCATTTGTTGTAATTGAGGTCATTAGAGAGCCTTCAATGTCCTTCAGTTGGTCACTTTGTCTTCTCGCAACACGACTCCACGCTGTCTTGCTTGAAAGGCAGAATTATCACATGTTAATCTCTTAACAAGCGTGCAAAAGTTAGTTGTTGCCACCAAAGAATCAATTAACTGTATGTCATTGTTTGACTTGCTATCAGACGAATCTCTAACAAATTTCATTTTCAAGTCATAAAAACTTGCTCAGTTTCCCCACATAAAGCTATCAGTAAATTACCAAAACATCCTTAACATCCCAACTCAACCGTTTGTCAGTTTCCACTTTCTAAAGTGTTTCGGGTGAATATCAATTAGAACAACATACAAAAAACCTGTGAACCTTTTAAATAAGCCAACCAACATTAAAATCATTAATAAATTAAACCTCCACCTTATACCAACCAACCAACTTATCAATCTATCAATTAAATATATTTATGTAGCGGATTTTCTCAAATTCAAAAACGCTTTTTGATAAATTTTTTGAATGAAAAATTTCAGAAATAAACTTCAATTAAAATCAAACGGCTTTAATAATTAATTTAACCATCCCCACAAACAACCTCATCCACATCATCATCGCCACAGCATCGCTTTTCTCAACCAACACACCACCCACCCACCCACCGGTACTGAGCCACGGGTAGTGGATGCCTCCCGATGACCACTTGAAGGCGTCATGCACCGAGATGAAAGCTTTTTTGTGCTTCTCAGGGTCCTGCTTGGAAGAGTCTCTGGAGTAGGCAACATCCTCCATCCCTTCCCTGCTGTCCTCATCATCATCCTTTCCTTCGTCTTCATCATCGTAGTCTTCTTCTTCCTCTTTGGTTTCTTCATCACTTCCGTCTGACCTTGAAGCCATAATGTCAACGTCGGGGGAGGTTGGAGGAGTGTGGTTCTTGAGGGCCTGGGTGTTGTTCGAGTCGTGGTTTGGTTCGTTGGTGGTGTTCTCGGTGTTGCTGACAGTGGTTTGATACTGAGGTGAGTTTTTGTTTGGAGACTTGCTGTTTTCTTGCAGTGAAAGTTTTCTTTTGAGCTGGTTGTGGTTTTCCATTGAGTTGTTATCGCTGTGTTCGGTTCTTTTGTCTGGGACTGATTTGTTGTTGGGAGGGGTCCTTTTCGAGAGATTGTTTTTCGGACTGTTGTTCTTGTTGTGTGATGACTTGCTGTTGTTTTCGGGACTTTTTTTTACGTCAGTTGGGAATGTTTCAGTTATGCTTCTGTCAGAAGTGCCATTGTTGAAGCAGTGTTTAGGACTGATGTAGTTGTTGGCGGTTGGATGGTTATTGAGCGCGTGGGGAGGGTATATGTGGTTGTTGTAGGAATGATGGCTGGGGCTGATGTTGTTGTTGAAGGGATGGTGGTTGTTGAGGGAACTGGGAGGCTGGTTGCGGAAATGTGGCAGAAGACCGTCAATGTTGAAGTTCTGAAACTTTTTGTGGAGGAAGGCGTTGTTGAAGTTGAGGAGGTAGGGCAGCAAGTGGGAGTTGTTGTTGAGGAATTTGAAGTTGGAATGGGAAATGCGTGGAGGCTTGAAGGGAGGATATTTGGAGCTGGGAGAGAGACGGGGATCGAGGTTCATCGTGGAATCTGTTCTGTACTCCTTGTTAACTTCATTGATGAAGTCTTCGTGGTTTGACTGGTTGGTGTTATGAGTAGTGGCGTGGTTGCTGCCGCTGTTCTTCTGGTTGCTATCAGTCTGGTGGCTGCTTGGACCTTTCGCCATGATGGCATCGACGCTGAAGGCAAGCTGAAGGGGTTTCTTCCTTGCGAAGTCATTTGGGGGCGATGGCGAGGAGTAGGGAGCTGGTTGGGGGGAGTTGTGGCTCTCTTCTGAATCGATTTTCATCTTCGTTACTGGAGTTGTAGCGTGGGAAGCAGAGTGATCGCTTGCTTTATTGGGTTGAGGAAATTATACTCAAAAGTTGTTGAATAATTATAGCACCAATATTCAAAATTAAAATATCTCATGAAAGTAATATTGAACGTGACGTTTTACTTTAATATTAGCTGATAACCAACCATATATCTCAAAAATAGTTTAGCTAATTTAACTTCGAAGGTTTTCCATTTTATGTGAGTTGACTTATCATGAACATAATCCGGGATGTTTGTATAATAGAAAAATTAATGAAACTCAATCAAACATTATTTCATCTTCAAGTCAAAAAACTTAAGAATGAAAACTTTAAACTCACAATTTTCACTGTAGTAGGACATTTGACAACTTTACCAATTAATTGTCCTAAAGTGCACTTTGAGAAGTTGATGTTGAAAAGATCTCAAGAACTTGTTAACTCCAATTACAGCCTCTTCACCCAATTCACTTACTGTGGCTTATCTGAATACTTGTCAAATTCTGCAATAGAAGAGAATGTGATGCATCTTCTCTTGCAAAGTTCTCCTCGTCTTCTTCACTGAAAAATTCACTTTATTTGAAACCACAATTTACCCATAAGATTATTCGATCAGCTAAACACAATTTAAAAGTTATTGGTTCTGATCTTGAGATACGATACAACTATAATTATGTTCTCAGAATGGTAAGTAAGTTAGATATGAAGCGTAAAAGCTTGGAGTGACAAGGTTTCGCAAACGATCAAGGGGGCTTATATAGAGAGATCAGTGTAGAGTTAGCGAGTATGAAGAGCTTAATAAGAAATCTTAACCTGATTTAATTATTCATTTTTAAACGTTCTGCCAATCATGCCTTCAAGCATCCAATCAGCTTCCAGCTCGCTGAATAAGGCTTCTTTGTGATTGGCGGACAGAGAATCAAGAAATTAATCAATAATTACTTTAACAAAGACGAACATTGCAAGCCACGCCTTCAAATTATGAAGAAGGCGTTCATTGGTCAGGCATCCTGGTCTCTAAACAATTAAACTTTCCTCATGTATTAATCTTTAACAAGACCTTCAGTCGCTTAGCTTCGTCAAATGAACAATGATAAGTCGAGTACATTCATTCTTTTTCATTCATCCGTCCATCCATCTATTTTTTGTCATTCCATCCTGTTATTCATCATCCATCTTTTTAGTCGTTAATCCATCCATCTTTCAATTAATTCATTATAAAACTATAATTTAAAAATAGGAGAATAAGAAAATATTTTTTTATTAACCTACTTTTAGCTTATTCCGATTACTTGCTCTATTTAAATTTCTGTTTTATTTTAATATATGTAATTGTGTATGGGAATTTATGAAAGTGTATGTACATTAGACATTGTATAATTCTGTTTTTATTTGTAACTTCTGCGTACTTATCTGAGTCTATGCGTATGTGTTTATGTTTTGGTGTTTATTTTTTACTTCTAACCTTTGAATATAAACTCATGTATGAATGTATGTGTATATGCATGTAATTACGAATTTATGCATGTGTTTACGTTTGTCTTTATGTTTGTCTTTATGTGTTTAAGCGATGCCTAATAAAGTGCTGAAATAAAAGGCTTGTTCTTTTGAGCGGAAGAAGTTAAAGGTGAATGAGGAGGAAAGATCATAAATAAAGAAATGACGTCATAAAGCTTATGCGGAGATGGTGAGGTAAGAGGAGAGTGAGGTAGATAGAGGGTGGGGTAGTTGGAGGGTAAGGTGGGGGAAGGAGAGGTAGTTGGATGGTGGAGGGGTGTTGATTCAAGGGGTGGTTGGTTGGTGGGTGATGAGGGAGTGGGTGGTCGGGTCTAAAAGGCTAAATATGCGAGTGATTGATGTGTTAGTGGACTGAAGGAGTCGATAAATGAGTGAAGAAGCTATGAAGGGAGCTTTGCATTGGACTGAAGGCTCTGAAAATATCTTCATCTCATTAAAAAATTGAAAATGTTATTGCTAATGTTTTTGGTGTGTGCCTTCAGCTAATTAATTAATCATTTAATTAATAAAAAAATTGCTTCAAAGTTTTTTTCCCGTTTTACTATTGCAAAAAATTTGATCACATTTTCAACACAAAAACATTTTTTTAAATATTCAAAAAATTCTCAATAAAACAAAAATCGCATAAGCTGCATGAGCTGCCATAATGGGAAGTCAGCGAGCGAGATAATTACTTGACCTGCGCTCAGCGCTATGAAAGGATATTCCTTATTCGGGCTCTTTGACTCGCCAGGCAGGCAAGCATGTTCCGCTGATAACTCGTGATCTCTCGACGCATCAATCAAGCGTGCAGCCTCTGACGCTCTTATGCAAAGCTGCAGTCGTGGTGTGGTGTGATGTGGGGGTGGCGCGGTGTGATGTGGGGGTGGTGTGGTGTGATGTGGGGGTGGTGTGGTGTGATGTGGGGGTGGTGCTGTGTGATGTGGGGGTGGTGCGGTGTGATGTGGGAGTGGTGTGGTGTGATGTGGGGGTGGTGTGGTGTGATGTGGGGGTGGTGTGGTATGATGTGGGGGTGGTGCTGTGTGATGTGGGGGTGGTGTAGTGTGATGTGGGGGTGGTGCGGTGTGATGTGGGGGTGGTGCGGTGTGATGTGGGGGTGGTGTGGTGTGATGCGGGGTGGTGCGGTGTGATGTGGGGGTGGTGCTGTGTGATGTGGGAGTGGTGCGGTGTGATGTGGGGGTGGTGCTGTGTGATGTGGGGGTGGTGCGGTGTGATGTGGGAGTGGTGTGGTGTGATGTGGGGGTGGTGTGGTGTGATGTGGGGGTGGTGTGGTGTGATGTGTGGGTGGTGTGGTAAGATGTGGGAGTGGTGGAGTGTGATGTGGGGGTGGTGGAGTGTGATGTGGGGGTGGTGCAGTGTGATGTGGGGGTGGTGCGGTGTGATGTGGGGGTGGTGCGGTGTGATGTGGGGGTGGTGGTTGGGTGGGTTGGAAGTGTGGGTCATTTGGACGAATGCAAGCTGATGGTTTTAGAAACAGGTTGTAATTTTTTCAAAGTGTTAATTTAAAATGACTTGAAACAAGATATTCATGCGCCCTGCTTTATGTAAACAGAAACTTGTAATATTTTATTTTTTAATTTACTAGTACATTTATGAATACTTTTTTCACAATTAATAAGTATAATAACTATTAAAAAAACTTTTAAATTTAGAAACTAAACCCTCAACTGTGGGCGTACGTTGAAGCTGTTACATGGCTTTCATCATTCAACTTATTGTGAAACCTGCTGAAATCATTTTTGAGAAAGTTTCAAAACAAGCTTTCAAACCCATCAATCTGTTTATTAATTACCACTCAACCAAAAGGTCACCATCAACGGGACACGATCTTCAAATCAGAAAGATTGTTTTTTCAAAATAGCACTTGATTATCATTTATAAAGGTTTAGAAAACAAAAAAATTATTTTAATGAACTTTGTAACATTTCAATGTCACAATATGTTATGTTAAGTTTTATAAAATAAATTTATCAGTCTTTTTTTATTGGGATCTACCTCATCATCAAACTGCTCTAATTTAAACATTTAAACATTTTTTATACACCCCGCCTTAATAATTTTAAAATCCATATGAATGAGTCAATCTCTCATCTCAACAACTGCTTTCGTGTCTCCTCAAAACCTCCAAAGCCTCTTCAGCATCTTACAAATCTTTTTAAATCTTCAAAGTTCCTATAACCCTAAACTTAAGTCGTTTAACCCTTTCTCATTCACTTTCCTTTCACCCAAGTTGCCAATCGAGCGGGAAGGCCAATTACCCGCCACAACTTCAGGCACGCTCCCACTTCCTCCATCCGCTCGTTAATCATCGCCTCTCACAAGGCCCATTATCGCCATCATTATCAACACCATTACCACCATCATCATTATCAACACCATTACCACCATCATCATTATCAGCATCACTATTACTACAATCATTGTCATCATTACCGTCATCTCAGCCCATCAGCGTCGCATTTACTTCCACTTGAACATAATATCTTCAACTAATTATTTTAATCGTATTATCGATTTTATATAATTTTGTAAAAATTTAAAACAGACATGAGTTATCGTTATATTGATAATAATCTATAATTTTATGAATTCATCGTAAACAAATGATGAATAAATAATTAATTAAATAATAGAGAACTAATAATAACAATTTATAAGGTTTCTATACAATGTGCATGTCATTATTAATTAAACGGCTTATGTTCAATATAGGTCTACCACTTTGGTCTCAGTTACTGAATGCTGTATATGATCCTCTCCGTTTAAGAATCTACCCTGTTTTGAGAATTCCTACTTTTTTGCAACATCCAAAAATCTCACGCGCTATATTCTAGAATAGTTTTCGGGTGAATAGTTGTTGAGAAGTAACATTTAAGTTATTATTATAAAAGACAGGTCCATTCTAAAACGGTAAATATCCATTCTAAAATGAGACGGACATATTTAGCTTGAAATTTATTTTCGATATGCTTAAAGTTACCGCTTATTTGTTATCAATATCAAAGTTAAATTGAAAAATTAAATTTTAAAATTTATAATAGAAACAAAATGTGTTTAATACTTTTTTATCTCATCCGAAATAATTAAGCATCACGGGAGGAATGTTGCTTGCGCCCGATGTTATCTCAGGGGAACAGCATGCCTCCACCTTTCCTCGAGGACTCTCAAACTTCGAATTCACTGAAATTGATATCAGACCTTGTTTGATGGACACTAACATGTAACGCGAAGAGGTGTCAGTGAGTTGATGGCCGCTAGTGTTTCATATTTATAAGTGTTGCAAATGCACATATACAATTAAATTCTTAAAATAATAATAATAAAACAACTTATTAACCTTGTCGATGTATTGTTGAAAAGAAAAATAAAATAAAAATTGACATCGTAACATTTTTCATGCTTAATGACTTGAAGACACTTGCAGTTATTTATGTTGCCATCAATCCTTCTCAGAAACATTCTTTTCAAACATTCTGGCGCCTGTGCCTTTGCCACTTGCTGTTCAAAAACGTTTTCCAAGTGGTGTTTCGAGGAAAGACTCGAGATAAAAATACAGAAATATTTTCGTGTTAAGTTTTCAATCATTTTATTATTTTTATGCAAGAGAGTAATGATGTGCGGCTTATTTGTCTCTAAAATCATCTGAAAAGCAAGGTTTTCGAGATAATAAAGATATGTTTTGTCTAAATTTTTTTTATATATATTTGAAAGAGCTTATGGCTTCAAAGTGGTTTTTGAAAAAGTAACAAATTGAGCTGCATCAAATGATAGTCCCGTGAATTCTTCTGAAAAAATCAAGAAAAAATCAATTTTTACAAATTATAAATTTAGTAAAACTGGGAAGTGATACTCACCCATCACCATCATCCTCGGCAGCACCTCGACCATTTCTACCTTCATCATCAGCATTATCGCCCTATCATCATATCGTTATCACACCTTTCATTCATCATGTTTTCTTTCTTATTCCTCTTCTTATTTTATTTTTTTTATCGTTCCTTTGTAAATGTGATACGTCTGAAGCATCTTCTGCAAGCGCCTTATCTGCTGCCTCCCCCGCTGGGCCCTTCCACTCCAATCATCTTCACATCGTCTCCCGCTCAACAAATCCTATTTTCTTGCTATTAAACATATATAAGTGTTTAATTGAATAAATGGAAAATTATTGCTTTTAATATTATTCTTTTATCTAAGAGTGTTACCCATCGTTTAGGTCTGCAAAACCAAATCCAACCGTCAAAAAGTCAATGGTGGTCTGCACAACTAGCCATAACATTCAAACAACTTTAAAAACATCTCAAACGCCAAGATTGCAACAAAAAACAACGCAACTTTTCACTTTTTCTTTTTACCAAATATTTTAATCAATCCTTTCTTCCCCATCACACCACCATACCTGCCTACTATCTCAACACACCACCATACGTTTTCACCACACTCCACACCACCATACCTGCCCACTATCTCAACACACCACCATACGTTTTCACCACACTCCACACCACCATACCTGCCCACTATCTCAACACACCACCATACGTTTTCACCACACTCCACACCACCATACCTGCCCACTATCTCAACACACCACCATACGTTTTCACCACACTCCACACCACCGCCACACCACACCATCGAACCACACTATCTCACCAGCACTACAGCACATCTCTATCGTATGCACCATCTTGCAGACGTTTTTCCAGGGAATCTTGTTTACTGCCTATCTCAAACAGGCATTCATTAAAGGAATAAATAAAAGGATACACCGCGATGCATGTTGTAATTGCGTATGTCTTATGTATTTGCGGATGTCAAAATAACTTATCACCTTTCATATGCTATTAACGTAGCAATTTTTGGTTTTCTTTCTATTTCTTGAATGTTTCTCTAGCATTGTTTGAGCTTTACTTTATAAATATTTTTCACGAGTTAATTTGACGAGGTTTATATTTGAGAGTTTTATTAACAAAGAATGTGGTGGTTGTTTTGGCTGGAGCGAGTGCAAGTTGATTGACTTGATCTGTAATAACCTCGTCTGGAGGTGGGAGGAGGTCATTTAAAACTCCTCCATGACGTCACATCGTGACGTGCCACGACATCCATTCAAAGGCAGGTAGCTTTGCATCACAAAGGGCTTCTGATTGTAGAAACATCTAATAGAAACACTTACACACACACACACAAGCACACACATACACACACACACACACAAACGCCTACACACACATACACACACAAACACACACACACACAGAGCGAGTCTTTAGAGCTCTTTATTCGCCTATTATAGTTGCATGGCATATCATTTAATCCCATGATGGATGACTGAAACACCGACCAGCAGTCAAGGAAAGCAAGAAGATTTCAAGATGTAGGTTATTCACCCAGCATAACAGCAGCTTCTGGAGACTTGTTAATAAAACTCAGTCTACGGGGCTCGCTAAGATTTTTCTTGAATCTTTGAACGAATTCTTGAAGGTAAATAAACAAATGGAAAACACTTTTTTTACACAAAACTACTTTCAAATTACTTTTCTACTATTCAAATCACAAATTATAGGAATAACAAATGATATCAAATGTATTCAAAATGTAAGGATGAATGAAGTTCCAAATCATGATAAGAGATTCGTTGAAATGGCAGCATAGGTTCATTTCATCCTCATCAAATTCGTCTGCGTGATGCTGTGGCTTGTAATGGAGCTATGAAAACAATTTATCATTTGAGAGCAGAATAAAATCTCAGATTATCATTATCATCCTCCCCGCCTTCTCCTCCATCATCATTTTCATCATCAAATCCAATTCCAGTTTCCCTGGAAGCAATCAATGACACTTTAGGCATCATGGGTCTAGTTAGGAGCGGTGCACTTTCAATTATGATGTCTCAAAACGCCTTGCAGGGTCGTAAGTGGCGGAATGGTGTCAATCACTGCATCTGGCAGTCTGATGATGATGATGAGAGGAAAAGGATGAAGATGGTGATGATGAGAAGAAGGAGAAATAGAATGAGGTGTTGATGAAACTGATTATGATATTAACGATATAAAGGATTATTTTAAAACAAAGAATAAAAAAAAGTTAATTGAAATAGAAAAAGAAGAAAGACAAGTAGTATTTGACCAGTATTTGACCAGGTAAATTAGTCTGTTTAACAATTTCAAAACAAATGGAAAAAGTTCGTGTCTTCTTCACGAATCATATCCTGAAACGCACAAAAATAAAAAATTAAAGATTTAAACCATGTAAATATTCTGAACTGTTATGAATTAATATAGGCTGATCAAAAGGGAAACAAGACACGTGAAACTAAGAACTGGGGCTATGTAAGAACAATCCTGAAAAGCGCAATGATAATAATTAAGTACTTTTCATTATTCATGATCTTTGATAGCCACTTCCGCCTAGCGCCATCTTTTAAATTTAATGAAGCGCCATGCAGAGAATACGTGCTCTTTGCCTTTCGAAACAAGGAAAAATGGTAAAGGGCGATGGATGGGGGTTGGGGATGAAGACAGTGGAAGGAAGGAAGGAGTTGTGAAGCAGATAATACTTATAAAACCAAAACTTTTAGCAGTAGTTTTGAAGGTATTAGCAGTACTAAAAAGAAAACTTGAAAGTGAATAAGTTTGAAAAAACACAAAAATACAATAAATAAATTCAAAAGCAAAAAAAAAAAAGCAAAAAAGTAACACACAAAAACTTATGCCGTATTAAGAATTTATGAGGGTCGTATATATGGGGAGGCAGTGTTAAACACGCGCATTACTTAAAGTGCCATCAATTTGAATGGAGACCCCTCCAGCACGTCCACCTTCCCTAAGACCACCCCTGTAGTCGCCTTAATTGACTTTCTCTCATTCTGAAGCTGCATGTGTTCATGGGTGTATAGAGCGATGGTGCTGATGTTAAATCTGAATGTTCAAATGCGTGTAAGAGGGTCTGGACGCTGCGATCTTCGAGTGGTCAGGCTGTTCCTAGAAGCCTCTTTGCTGCAGGGAAAACTCTCGCCCTGCTCTATCAAATCTTCACAACTTTTTTACCTCGTTTACTTTTCACTGTTTTCTTCCGTTATCACTCTCATCATCCTCATTCTCGTCAACACCATCATCTTCATCATCATCATCATCATCTTCACCATCGTCACCACCATCATCACCACCATCATCACCACCATCATCACCACCATCATCACCACCATCATCACCACCATCATCACCACCATCATCACCACCATCATCACCACCATCATCACCACCATCATCACCACCATCATCACCACCATCATCACCACCATCATCACCACCATCATCACCACTATCATCACCACCATCATCACCACCATCATCACCACCATCATCACCACCATCATCACCACCATCATCACCACCATCATCACCACCATCATCACCACCATCATCACCACCATCATCACCACCATCATCACCACCATCATCACCACCATCATCACCACTATCATCACCACCATCATCACCACCATCATCACCACCATCATCACCACCATCATCACCACCATCATCACCACCATCATCACCACCATCATCACCACCATCATCACCACCATCATCACCACTATCATCACCACCATCATCACCATCGCCATCATCATCATCATCATCACCAAAAGCAGCAGCAACAATGACGACACAGAATCGGACGCAATTAAAAGCGCCAATCAAGCAGCCATTTAACTGCATGCCGACATTATCACATTCTTCTCCATCTTCTTCGTCATCGTCTCATCATCATCATCATCATCGTCATCATCATCATCGTCATCATCACTCTCCAAATTCTAATCATAATCATTATCTTGTCATCATTGTATTTGGAATATAGATGATTCATTGCAACTCATTTCATTTTCAAAATTGAACAAAATAATCATCATCATCATCACCAGCGGAACCACCTCATCACCAGATTCTACCATTATCCCCCACTGCTACCATTACCACCAACACCCTTCTTAGCAACACCGCCATTACTATTACCATCACCACCAACACCACCTACTACAATCATCATCACCACCACCACCACCTTTCAGCATCTTTCAGGGAGGCTTTCGGAAACTGCACGAGGCCATTAAAAATGCACAAGTCTTAATGCTGCCCTCTCGCGGCGACTTCCAACTAATGGCGAGTTATCGCTCCTCGTCTCCCCAAACATTCGTACATTTCGCCTATGTAGTCTTTTAACCATTTCTGAATTAAATTAAGTTACATTTTTCTCTGATTTCTCTTGATTTTAAGCCACTAGGTAATTGTCTTAATGTTTGTGAAGAATTCAAAGTGAGGTTAGAAACAAATTTGAATCTTCTGCTGTTTCTTGCAGCGCTTGAGTGCCTTTGATTGGCCAATGATTTCAATTATAAATTTAATCAGAAAAAATATAATTCAAATTATTTTTATTTTAAAAAATTTAATTGGAAAATAGCTTTTAATCAATTTGTTCGAGGTCGAAATTAAAAGCGTAGAAATGTTGTTAAAAAAGTTTTTAAAAAAACTTAAACAAACTTTCAAATACGCTTCAAGCATAAAAAGCATCAAGGAATTAAATTCCAGTGAAAAGGTGAAAGCTAAAAAAGGCTTACAGACCAAAGCTTTGAATTTATAAGGCTGGAAGTTTTGAAATTGGCCATTTATCATTCGGCCTTTGAGAGACTCTTATTGCCGCGTCCTTAAATAACACCAAGTTATTCTCGACTTTGTGCCGTTCGAGGTGGCTGATGCTGGAAGGGGTTGGTAGTAGTGTGATGGCTGTAGTTGCGGTAGTGGTTGTTGTGGTCGTTGTGGTGTTGGTTGTGGTGGTAGTAGTGTGATGGCCGTAGTTGTGGTGATGGTTGTGGTGATGGTTGTGGTGATGGTTGTGGTGATGGTTGTAGTGATGGTTGTGGTGATGGTTGTGGTGATGGTTGTGGTGATGGTTGTGGTGATGGTTGTGGTGATGGTTATGGTGATGGTTGTGGTGATGGTTGTGGTGATGGTTCTGGTGGTGGTTGTGGTGATGGTTGTGGTGATGGTTATGGTGGTGGTTGTGGTGATGGTTCTGGTGGTGGTGATAGTGGTGATATGGTAGTGGTGGTATGGTAGTGGTGATGTGGTAGTGGTGGTGTGGTAGTGGTGATGTGGTAGTGGTGATGTGGTAGTGGTGATGTGGTAGTGGTGATGTGGTAGTGGTGATGTGGTAGTGGTGATGTGGTAGTGGTGATGTGGTAGTGGTGATGTGGTAGTGGTGATGTGGTAGTGGTGGTATGGTAGTGGTGATGTGGTAGTGGTGATGTGGTAGTGGTGATGTGGTAGTGGTGATGTGGTAGTGGTGATGTGGTAGTGGTGATGTGGTAGTGGTGATGTGGTAGTGGTGATGTGGTAGTGGTGATGTGGTAGTGGTGATGTGGTAGTGGTGATGTGGTAGTGGTGGTGTGGTAGTGGTGATGTGGTAGTGGTGATGTGGTAGTGGTGATGTGGTAGTGGTGGTGTGGTAGTGGTGATGTGGTAGTGGTGATGTGGTAGTGGTGGTGTGGTAGTGGTGATGTGGTAGTGGTGATGTGGTAGTGGTGATGTGGTAGTGGTGATGTGGTAGTGGTGATGTGGTAGTGGTGATGTGGTAGTGGTGATGTGGTAGTGGTGATATGGCAGTGGTGATGTGGTAGTGGTGATGTGGTAGTGGTGATATTCTTTTGAATCTGCTAAACAAAGATTCAATAAGGTTAAATAATAAACAACTGTTCAAATCTCGAAGAGTTCACCTAAAATAAAAAAAGTTCAAACAATTAACATCAATTTTAAATTTGCCTAAGACGTTTGTTACCCAGAAATCTAATCCTTAACCTCACACTGCACAACTTATAACTCACCAACAGAAAATCTCAACCTCACTCTCACCAACGGAAACCATCGCCACCACTAACTGCCCGTCTAGATGGACTGCATTGAGTGGTGATAAAGGAAAGTGCTCGCTCGCGGTGTACCAGGCACCACTTCTGTAGGCTCCAGTGCTTCTTAATGTGATGTACACACCTAATTGTACGCGTTTATGTGCGTTTTTTGTACGCTTTATCTTGTTTTATTGTAAGAAGAGGGTTTACGGAGTGTGGATGTTGAGATATTTTGGAATGTTTTAGAGTTTTTAGTATCTTTAATGAGCATATATTTTTATATAATTAACGTCAGACTCACTTGGTAAAGCAATAAAATAATTGAAAAACTAATAGGCAATTTATTGATTTTTTCAACAATTAAATTAGCTTTAATTATGAAATTGCCATTTTTCGAGTTTATTCTGAGTTATTTCTCATTAAAGAACAATCAGAAATCATAAAAAATAATCTGTTAAAATGATCGATAGGTTTGGTTCATGGTCCTGATCGATTGCCAAGATGTCAAACAACACTCTAAATACATCAAAATTAGATTTTTGTAGAAATATTTGCTATTATTTTATATTTTAATAATTCTAATTAATTTAAATTAAATATAAAATCGTTTTTAATAAACAATTTTCATAATATTATAAATAATTATCATTGCTTTATATTAGCGAATGAGGGGGTAGATAAAAAAGTCAATGAATGGAAGAAAAGATGGATTTATGAGTGAATGAGATGAAAATATGATATCTGCATCAAGGGATGGATAAATAAAAGAAATGAAATTTCAATTACGGAGGTAAATGAGTTGAAATGAGATAAATTCGCTGGCAGGGATCCCTGCTGAAGACAATTAAAATGACTGCTCCGTATCTGAGAGCCTAATAGACCATTCGATGTGTACTACTCTTGAGAAGTCAGTGTTTGAGAGTAAAATGGACTGGTGGTGGGTGAATGATTGTGTGGCGTAAGTTCATGATATAGTTGGTAAGTTATCAGATTGACTTGGTACACTTATTCAGCTCAATGATGTAGAAACCCCATTTTGGTCATAGACCAGTTACTTTGTCAAAAAAACTTCTGTTTCTTCTTGTTGGAAGATATTTTGGTTCGCGCCATAAAAACTCTTTTAAAGAATTTTCCAATAAATGTTATTGGAAGAAAAACAAGATGGCTAAACATGTTATGCATTTACTTATCCACTATGTTCATGTGTTCACACATCCACATACACACACTCACAAATACAAATACACATAAAGTATATTTATATACCAACATACTTAAAGTGAGCGAGTGTGGCAGTAATCAAGGGCACATTTCTTGAGTTATCAACGCTCATGCGATTGCATCTCTATTCTGGGTGGACATCCTTCGCATACTGATCATATATTCAATGCATAACCACACATTCTGCACATGTTTGTATGAGTATGTATGTGTAATGTCAGTTTATATTCAAGCCTATATATTTCACATAATATCTAGATAATATATGAATACACGAATACATATAGGTACGCCTAGGATTGATATTTAAAAAGGTTAATTGAAATGAAGATATCAAGATGGACCCTCTGGGTGGGCGAGGCTTTTCTCTGACACATGGACCCTTCGAGTGAAAGTCTAATAGAATGTTCAGTGTGTTTTCTACTCTACATTTATTTTGATGAATAAAAAACTTATATATACATTTATGTCTGGTAGTATGAACAATGAATGTTTCAATAATATTAATTATTATTAAATCTGGTAAAATTCAGGTTATTATAGTTTAAAAACAAATATTTATCAATTCTTGTTTTGTTTGATAATTTTTGCATCTATTAAAGTTTTGAGCATCCCAAAACAAGATTGATAAATTTTAAACTTCATCACGGCAAGCTTTCTATTATCAAGCAGCTCTCCAGAGAACGAAAAGATTTCATTTTAACAAAATATTATTATTTATATTCTTACTTCCTTCATTGATATTGATAGCCTTCAGCGGGATTAGCGTCTGAATGGAGGACTCTTTACTGAGCACTTGATCACTCCGCCGGCAGGAGGGAGTCCAGGGGGCCGTTGTGAGGGGTCCATTTAATAATAAAAATAGAAATTTTTATTTATGAAAAAATTAGATTAAAAATATGTATTTTGACATTAATTGATTATATTGCATGGAGATATAAAATATAATGAGTATTTTGAGAGAATATTAAATTTTTTAGAAATTAATCACCTTTGCAGTGTGACTGAGCTTGGAGTATGTTTTTAACAAGATTTATTTTATTTAAGAATGTATTGAATGTAGAATATGGAAGAATAAATTATTATATCTGAAATTTTTTTATCTATCTTTTAAACTTTGTCTAACCAATTTTCTTCATTCTTCAAAATTAAACTTTTAATTAAGTAATTAAACATTCACTCACTTTTTAGTTTTAGGTAGATTTAAAAGTCCAAATCCATAAGTTATATGATATTTTCTTCAAGACAATGTGAAGACAAAGAAGAAGAGTCGACCAGAAACACGGAATACATTTTATTAAAACATTAAAATGTATTTATTTAATACGAGTAAGTGAAATACTAATTTAGTTAAAATTACATGTTGTAGATCTTTCAATGTATGCTTAGCTGACTAAATGAGTTTGATTGACTAATGAATTAAGCAAGTTTCAAAATGTCATATGAATGACGAATTATATAAAATATGAATATAATATAGTTTATATGGGAGAGTTCATACACCTATAATCCTCTTCTAAACACATTTCATCAGTTCTCTTAGTTCAATTGAGTGGTATTTCTTATTTGAAGACTAAAGCTGCTATACAACGTTTAGAATGTCAATGAATTCCACCAAGATAGTTGAAACTCTCTGACTAAATAAATTATTCTCTAGAAAATATAAAAAAAATACATCAGACAGATATCAATTCACTAAGCTATGAAAGGAGGACACTCAAAATGCAATTCTACCGCTATTCTACGCAACGCGATACGGCTGTAAAACCAGCCATGATCAGGTACAACACAAGGTAATGTGCCTATCACACTCCACTTGTGAAACATAGCAGCTTTTTAATAAAGTGTTCGATAAATAAAGGGAATGTATAATACAGGGTAAATGACCAGGCTCAGACAAGCAATTGTGTCTGCGAACGAACTTCAAGTAGATTGTGTATTGAGACTTGTGGCCGAATGGTTGTCGAACAGTGAGTGAAAGGAATGAAGGAGCGAGAAAGGAGACTGAAAAGAGGTTAGGAGGTCGTCTGAAAATGTCTGAAAGCGCTTTGAAAAATAAAATTGTTTTCACAGATTTCAAATTTTAATACAACACATAAAAAAGCGATATTTTAAAATCTACTTTATTTATGTAAATGAGTAGTTAATAAATGTAACAGATTACTTTTTGAAACCAACTTTTGATTGATTAAAAATTCAATTTGATTGAGATACAAGAGGTTCCTTCGAGGTTGCAGTTATGTCTATTAGATGAAAATGTATTGCGGTAGTCCGTAGCAGGACTGACAGTTAGTCGGAGATTCTTAAAAAGCTTTAAAAATTTGACGATAAAAATTAAAGTTTTGTAAAACAATGGGGAAAAATAAAACTCTCAACAAGTTTTTTAAGTTGAAATGATAAAGGTTTACACGTATAATAATTATAAAGATAATAATTATAAAGATTTTTTTGAAAATCAATAATTCTTATTGTAAGCAATAATCACGAAATGTACATATGTTTAAATACATTTAGGTTTAGTGGTTAAAATTTTAATTTTTTTTCTTATTGTTGTTTTGGTAGAAGAAATCGACAATACAATCGAAGAAATATTTAACAGATATTTAAACTTTAAAATACTTTGAGAGATTTGTAAGCTGACTATCGGAAGGTGAAGTCTAAATTTCTATATTCTCAATTTTTTCTACTTTTAAATTATATATAAGAACAAAGTACCATCAAATAAACTAAATGCATCCTTTGATTTTAAAACATTCGCCCAGAGAGTTCCAAAGCTTTATATGTGTAATCTATTCAGAAATGATATCGTAAACTGAGTAACATACTGAGTAACATAGAAGGTTCAAATACCACTTTAAAATATAAATTCTTTCCTAGACCCCTTTAATGATGAGAATACTTGATGAATTTACCACAACACAATAAATACGATTGGTTACTTCGAACAACAATCACAAACAATCCCCCAATCCGTCAATCCATCACAACTACACCACACCTACACCACAACTACATCACAACTACACCACAACTACACCACACCTACACCACAACTACACCACAACTACATCACAACTACACCACAACTACACCACACCTACACCACAACTACACCACAACTACATCACAACTACACCACAACTACACCACCACTACACCACAACTACACCACACCTACACCCCAACTACACCACAACTACACCACAACTACACCACAACTACACCACAACTACACCACAACTACACCACAACTACACCACAACTACACCACACCTACACCACCACTAAAGCACCACAACTGAAGCACCACAACAACTAAAATTCTATTCCAGCAGACTTTCCTTCTACTTACACTGATTCGACCATTATAGACAGCGTAGACCCACCCAATACCAGAATCCGTCTCCTATCAACACCCTATTTCATTTTATTTAAGAGTCTGAACTTGCATGACCACAATCATATATATACATATAGATATACTTTATTTATATTTATATTTTACTTGAAATACATACGTACCATTTAAATATTTAAATACGGCTTATATTAAGGGTATGTGCGTGTGGTGGTGGTGGTTGAGTGGCTGACTTAGCTCTTCTCTGGCACCTCCTGCAGCGTGTGCCACTGAGCTATCGGCCTTCGAGGGTTCGCCAGCATGTCGCTCCAATGACGCAGCTCGGTACCTGTTGTTGTTGTTGTTGTTGTTTTGAGGGGTTTGAGAAAGTATTTTTATGTTTAATAGTTTCTAGTTTATTTAATAAATAAAAGATATTTTTCTTCTTTTCTGTGTTTTATTTTTTCATATATTATTTTTATTTGAAGTTTATTTTTCATCTTAAAAAGTTTTTCAAAGAAGGCACACTGACCAGTGGCATTGCAGCCCAGGAGGACATGGCCGATCGGGTCCGAAGTTCCAATGCGGTCATAGTCGACCACCGTGACGTCCAACGAGATTTTCTAAATGGTTTTCGAATTGGTTTTAAAGTGAGTGTGATGAATAGAGAAAACTAAATAGAAGTTGGACAAATAAAAGATTGATTTTTGTTAGTTTTTAAATACTAGAGAGGTAAAAAAATTAGTTTAAAATTGTTTAAAAAATTTCTTATCAACCACACTCAAACGACTTTTAACATCCTCAACACATCCGTCAGGCTTCAAACCTGGATCTGCTCGAAAGCCACTTCGAAGGAGAAAGATTCGTTCCAGTAGGGGTTCAGCGTGCACTTCTTGATCGTCGACTTTTTCTTCTTTATGCGCTTTCCGTTCATCAGCAGTGCCAGCTTCACGTACGGGTCTGGTGCCGGGTAATTGCTTTGTTGTTTAAATGAATTAGTTTCTAACAATGAATAAAATTACTATTTGATCCCACGAGTTACATAAATGTATTAATGCCTAGTTTCTCCCCATGCTCTTAGCAGCTTCCTTTCAATGGATTTCATAAACAAATGACATCCTATTTATTTCTTACCACTCACTACAACCCTAAAAAATTCAATTCACACTGCATATTAACAATCTTGAATGATATTATCATCTACCTTCCTCCACCTCCCTCCACTTTCCTCCACCTCCCTCCACCTTCCTCCACCTTTCTCCACCTCCCTCCACCTTCCTCCACCTCCTTCCACCTCCTTCCACCTCCCTCCACCTCCCTCCACCTCCCTCCACCTCCCTCCACCTCCCTCCACCTCCCTCCACCTCCCTTCACCTCCCTCCACCTTCCTCCACCTCTCTCCACCTTCCTCCACCTCCCTCCACCTCCCTCCACCTCCCTTCACCTCCCTCCACCTCCCTCCACCTTCCTCCACCTCCCTCCACCTCCCTCCATCTTTTTCCACCTCCCTCCACCTCCCTCCACCTCCTTCCACCTCCCTCCATCTCCCTCCACCTCCCTCCACCTCCCTCCACCTTCTTCCACCTCCCTCCACCTCCCTCCACCTCCCTCCACCTCCCTCCACCTCCCTCCACCTCCCTCCATCTCCTTCCACCTCCCTCCACCTCCCTCCACCTCCCTCCACCTCTCTCCACCTCCCTCCACCTCCCTCTACCTCCCTCCACCTCCCTCCACCTCCCTCCACCTCCCTCCACCTCCCTCCACCTCCCTCCACCTCCTTCCATCTCCCTTCACCTCCCTCCACCTCCCTCCACCTTCTTCCACCTCCCTCCACCTTCCTTCACCTCCCTCCACCTCCCTCCACCTCCCTCCACCTCCCTCCACCTCCCTCCACCTCCCTCCACCTCCCTCCATCTCCCTCCACCTCCCTTCACCTCCCTCCACCTTCCTCCACCTCCCTCCACCTTCCTCCACCTCCCTCCACCTCCCTCCACCTCCCTTCACCTCCCTCCACCTCCCTTCACCTCCCTCTACCTCCCTCCACCTTCTTCCACCTCCCTCCACCTCTCTCCACCTCCCTCCACCTCCTTCCACCTTCCTCCACCTCCCTCCACCTCCCTCCACCTTCCTCCACCTCCCTCCACCTCCCTCCATCTCCCTCCACCTCCCTCCACCTCCCTCCATCTCCTTCCACCTCCCTCCACCTCCCTTCACCTCCCTCCACCTCCTTCCACCTCCCTTCACCTCCCTTCACCTCCCTCCACCTCCCTCCACCTTCTTCCACCTCCCTCCACCTCCCTTCACCACCCTCCACCTCCCTCCACCTTCTTCCACCTCCCTCCACCTTCTTCCACCTCCCTCCACCTTCCTCCACCTCCCTCCACTTCCCTCCACCTCCCTCCACCTCCCTCCACCTCCCTCCACCTCCCTCCACCTCCCTCCACCTCCCTCCACCTCCCTCCACCACCCACCTGACAACCCTCCCACGTCCATCTTCTTCAGATTCTTCGCCTCCAGAATGACCAGTGTCAGCTTGCCTGCCGTTGGAACGTAGCGCAGAGAAAAGCAAATGTCACCGAGCTTGTTTTCCTGTTGAGATGCTGTGTTACTTGAAGCTAGGTTTAAAAATCAAGCATTTTGGCTTTTTTTACATGTCAAAGTTCAGTTTACTGCTGCTTTTAATTTAATTGTAAGTTTATTTAGTATGTTGTATGCCATTGACTTGATAAATTGGCAGTATATATTTTTTAAGTTGCGAAAAAAAATTAATATAAATGACAAGCAAAAAGACTTTAAAATATAAAAATTCCGTGAAAACTAAATATAGAAGCAAGTACATTTGGTTTCCAAACGATCAATTCACAAGTCCATTCCACTCCAAGACAAACCTTTTCTTCTGACTCGGGACTTGTGAGGTCCCTCCACTCTTCCACCACCTTGCCCAGGTCCACAGAGTTCAAGGGCACCAGCACCTGTCCAATCTGGTCGTGCTTCGAAAACCTTACGAATGCATGCAATAAAATCTGAGCTTTCTGATTAGGAAAAGATATTTAAAAAATAATAAAAAACATTCAATTAAAACTTAGCATAAAGACACCATGCGTTGACAACCTGTCGAAGTCATAAACTGCGAAGGTCAAAGTCTTTGAGCCCATCTCTGCGTAGGCAACCTGTGCAGAAGAAAATACTTTAATAAATTAATACAAAAAATAATAATTATTATTTCAAACGATATATTAAAAAATAAATATAGTTTTTATCACTAATTAAATAATCTAAGAATTTCATAATCTTCCCAAAGCATCAAAAACCTACCTCAATGTACCCTCTAACCCCCCTTCAAGCCACCTTCAACCCCCCTTCAACCCCCCTTCAACCCCCCTTCAACCCCCCTTCAACCCCCCTTCAACCCCCCTTCAAGCCACCATCACGCTGAGAGACGCCCACCTTGAAGACAAACGTCTCGTTGAAGACCGGGTTGAGTGTCTTGCGGTGCACCTTCGTCTCAAACTTCTTCTTCTTGTCAGGCAAGATGTACACCTGGTTCGGCCATTTTGTGCGGTCTTTGGCAAGATGTGTTTGTGGATAGTTTGGAATCCCAGTTTTAGGAATCCGTTAAGTAACACCCGATTAAATCTTTTTTCAAAAAACGTTGGTTTAGAATCTTGTTTAATTATTATTATTCTATTTAAAATGTAATTTGGTTTTCATCCATTGCACCACCTCAACACTAAAATTAAACTTTAACCACGATTATAAACAGCATTTCAATGTACACTGTAAACTATACAGCCAAAATCAATGCGTTCCAAAAGGCAAAAGCCGAATTAAGCGAAGTAAGGTTCAAAGATTTTCTTGATGACACAGCAGTTATATATAAATCAACAAATATAAGAGCTATATAAATTTATTTGATGGATTGATTGATTAGTTGTCACCTTGACGTAGGGGTCGGAAGTGCCACTCATGTCCATGCCTGGGAGATCCACTGCTTGAATCACTCCCACCGACAACTGAGCGGTTGAGGGGGGTGTCAGGGTTTTGTTTTTGGTAGTAGTGGTTGTGGTAGTGGTGATGGTAGTGGTGGTGGGGGTAGTGGTGGTAGTGGTGGTTGTGGTGGTGGTGATGGTAGTAGTGGTTTTGGTGGTGGTGATGGTAGTGGTGGTTGTGGTGGTTGTGATGGTGGTGATGGTGGTTGTGATGGTAGTGGTGGTAACGGTGGTTGTGATGGTGGTGATGGTGGTTGTGATGGTAGTGGTGGTTGTGCTGGTGGTGATGGTAGTGGTGGTGATGGTGGTTGTGATGGTAGTGGTGGTTGTGATGGTGGTGATGGTGGTTGTGATGGTAGTGGTGGTAGTTGTGGTGATGGCGATAGTGGTAGTGGTGGTAGTAGTTGTTGTAGTTGTAGTGTTGTTTTTAAAGGTATTTGCTATGGGTAGGAGAAGGGTGATTTTGGTTGGGATGAGGGTTTATATTAATAACAGTGATCGATTACATAGCTTTTGAAAAAATTTCAGAGGGTTAAATTATTCCAAATTGTTAAATTAAATTCAGAAAATTTCCAAAATTATTATTTCAAGTTTATATTATTTTTTATTTTATTTTAGTTTTACGCTTTATAGTTTTTTCTTTTGTTTTTTTTTCCATTTTTAAATTGGGGTAAATAATACAATAGAGTGATTAAAGTGATCGATTACATATCCTTTCGAATTTATAAAAAGAGTTAATAAATTAAGAATTTCAAAATAAAATTAACAAAATAAAAAAATATTAGAATTTTTATAAAATATGTTTTAAATATATAACTTCAAAAACAGTATTTTTAACCAAGCCCTAAGCCATACGACAAGGTTGTTGATGCAGGAAATGCACTCAATTCTTATTAGTTTTATGCAGGTATAAAAGCTTTCACCTCTGAAGTTGAGTAAATATTTAATTTAAAATATTGAAAGTTTTAGTATAATCAAAAACTCAATTTCTAATTTAAGCTCTAGCCTAGTCATAAACCCTAAATCTTAGGGCATAAGATAGTTACAAAATACACAAAAATCCATTACATGAATTAAACATATGAACCAGAAAACGCGATTAAATAAATAGGCAAAACAATTAATTCATCTGGAAACGAACCTCTGACTTCTGGAAGTCGTAGTCCATCGAGAACTGCAGTTTCCCGAGTTGGACTTCCTCCTTGGCGTTTTCGACTCCTTCATTGTCCTCCATGTTCCCTTCCAGAGACTCCAGGTCAGGCTGCACCTTTGGAACAAGCCTCGTGCCAGTTATCGCTATTGATTCGCAGGCGTCGCTTACACAGTTGAAAACCTCTTTGTTTAGCATATATGGAAACTAGGATGTTGAAATGTTTTATTACGAAAAAATATTTTGAAATACTAGCTTTGAACTTAATATCAAAACAATTGTTTTATTTTTAATGTTTCTTGTGAAATGGACAAATATTGTTTGAAAGTTATTCCCAAATGAAAGTTCCCAAGAGTGTTACGCCAGCCCTCCTACCACCTTTTCCTTCATGGTGCTGCCGAGGAGTTGGACGCTCTTCAAGTCGACAGCGCCCTTCAGTCCTTTCTTGCCGTCCTTGCCTTTCCTCCGCTTCCAGCACATCCGGATCAGACAGCCACAACAGCACAGCAGGATCAGCAGTGCCGTGATGGCGATCAGGATCGTGCCCCATGGTGGAACTGACGGAGAGTGTTTGATAATATTAATCAAAATAAAAACAATAATATTATTATTCGCATCATCATTATTATTGCTAAGAGCACTTGAATTGGAAACGACTGCATGTTTGAATGGTTGTTCCTTTTGAGCGGTTAAAAAAGGCCTTGCAGAAATAAATGTTGTTCAAAAACTTTATGTGAAAGTTTCGGAAGAAACGAAACTGTAAAAATGCTTATATGGAGTTCTGGTCTCTTAAATTAAACTTCTCATTAAAAGAATGAATAGTTTTCCCAGTTAGCAAACGCTTTTCAATAAAGTTTTTTAATGTAAAGTATTGAAAAAGGGACTATAATTTAGGGGGGAAATTTCGTTTTTAGAGAAATGTCGAAATGATCATTGAAAAGTACAACTTATGGAAAAATCATTCCATTTTAAACTTCTTAATCATTTTAAAGGATAAAATGAATGTAAGAAATGGCATGAACGAATGATCCATTTTTATAAAACTGGTGTTTTTAGATTGTATCTTGCTAATCTATTTTGTTAACAATTTGTTTCTGTGTTCTTCATAAATGTATAGTATAAATTTTATACCATTAAAAATATAAAAAAACTACATAGATGATCGTGATAGCAAAAACTTGTCTGATTACGGCACTAAGTTCGATTCATGGCATCTTACTTCCGAATCTTTCTTGGATCTTCTCTTCAATCTTCACCAGAGGGTTCTTCTCTGTGGTGTCGAACTCCACTGTGGTCGTCATGCTGGAATCTTCAAACATTTCTTCCTCTTCTTCTTCCTCTTCATCTTCTTCGTCATCTTCAAGGACCAAAGCCGCGGTTGTCTTATTGTGGTGTTGAATGGCCTGCAATGTGCTTTTAAGTTTGGAAGCCATATTGTCAGTAATCTCGAACTTAATTCTGTAGCTCTATGTGGATAAGAACTTCTGTTGAACCAGAAAATGGCAACATCCAAAGATTCAGCTGTTTAGTTGCTGAGATAGACCAACTATAAGATGAATATGAAAGCAGTTTTTCAAGAATTAATAGTACACTAGGACATAATAGCAAACAAACTCAAGATTCTAAAATGGCGTTCCTGCTTATCAGCATAATGTCTCTCAGTCTTCCAACCCCAACCGATCAATATTCCAGCTAGCTTCATGACAATTATAATTCGTCCATTAATAGAAATGCATTTTTTAATTGTTTTCACTAACATTTGTTCATTTTTTACAAATATTAATAAATACGCTTTTAGTCGAACTCTTCTTTTTGATTAGTGTGTGACGCTTTTAAAAGTAACTCGTCATCATCTTCCTAGACGTACTACATCGTGGAATGAACAAAATACCAGATAGGTTCAGAAGTTTGTCTACGATTGAAATTATAGCTCAATATTTTTGATGGTTTAATGAATATGTTTTCACCATTTTTATTTTCTTAGATGGCTTCAGTACACGCCAATTGGCAAAGTGATCGAAAACACTAGATTTATTGCTTTCAAAGTGCCTTTAAAACAGGTACTATTGTTCACTTAAATAATTATATTAATATTTGATTATCATATTTTGTAATATTTTATTGAAAATTGGAAAAAGAAAAAAAAAGGGAAGTAAGAGAAAAAAATTGATAAAGACTTTATCATAAAGACAAAAAGTGGGATGATTTGAAAGGTGCATGAAGTAAATGAAAAGATCTTCATCCAATCATTGGATTCCAATGCGAAGGGGAGGAATGTGAGGCATGGCAGGCGCTGAGGGTGAGAAAGGAGAGAGCGAAGGATGAAAGAAGTTTTTTGTGTGGAATGTGTATGGTGGAGGTGATCGAAGAGGTGAAGATAGAAAATTTGAAGTTGAAAAAAAGGGCTATAGAGGCGAAAAGCAAAGTAAGAAGTATGGAGCTGGAAGGAAAAGAGTGCAAAAACAATGAGGAGGAAAAATAAATGAAGTATGCAGATATATGAAAAAAAAATTTGAGGGAGAAAGTAACAAAAGATATTGAGAGACAAAGAACCCAGGTAGAAGAGGAGCTGAGAACGAACCTGGTGAAAGAGGTGAAGACGGAGGTGGTGAGAAGTCAGAAGGAGGAGACAAGGAAGAAGAGAATAATTATGTTCGGGTTGAAGAAAGAAGAAGAAGGGGATGATGTCAAGGTGAAAGAGATAATCAGAGTCATTACTCAGGAGGCAATAGAACCAGTATTAGTGGAAAGAATGAGAGAAAGAAAACATGGAAGGTGGGTTCAGGCCTGTGATAATTGAATTCAGGTCAGAGGCAGATAAATGGAGGGTAATGGGAAGGAAGATGCTGCTAAAGAAGGATGAGAGATACAGAAGATTTTTTTTAGAGATGGATCTCCCTTTGGAAGGGAGAGAGGAGGAAAGAAGAAAACAATGGGAGAAAAGACAGAAGAAGATAGAACAGCTGAAGAGAGCGGTTTGGAGGGAGGATCGTGGAGAACAGGACCCGATGGAAGGGGTCCTTGGATACCAGGAGGAGGATCGGAGGATGGAAGAAGTGGTGCTGAGAAGTGTGGGAGCGATCTGGAGACAGATGGAGAGGAGAGAAAGGGGGAGATGAAGAAAAATATATAGTGTCGAGACAAAGGCACTATAAAGACTAATACTAATTGATTCTATTATAAAACACTCATATACACAATAGATTATCTTAGTTAAGTTTGGAAGTTTAATCAATACAGGTCTTTTGGCCTTTATGATTAAAATCCCTAGTAGAGTTATTAACTTTTATCACTTTTTAATGATCTTTAATTGAGCAATATTTGATAATGGAAATATCACATTTAAGCCATAAAATATATTTTATAAACGCTTTTATTTTTCAATAATTTGGCTTATCAGAAACATCTCAACACCTCCAAACACAACAGTCAATATTGCACAATGTCCCGGAGGAGAAAGACTTTTTCAGCCTTGACTGCTTGTTCAAGAAGGTTCAGGAGCAAGACAAAAGTCTCGGCCTGGTCATAGATCTAACCAACACTGACAGATATTATGACAAGGATGTTAGTCATGTAAATTAATTTGGCAATTTTTTATCAGTATTTGTAAAAAGTTTATTCTCCGTGTTATATAACTTGGAAATGCAAATGCTTCATTGAAGTTGCTCCATCGACTTAGTTCAAGTTCAAATAATATTATTTAAATTAAACCTACCAAACTTGTTGAATAGTTACAATCATAAACGATGAGCATTTGTGTGGGCAGGACGTGGTGGCGAAGGGCTGTGGCTACACCAAGGTCTACACCAAAGGCCACGAAGTGCCCAGCATGAGTGTCATCAAGAGGTTTGGCATTTTTCCAATTCATATTAGTCTTCCATCATTCATTAGGTCTTCTTGCATGTGTCTTTTATTAAATATTCCATAAACATCATCATCATAATCATCTGTTTTCATTTGTAATCCAACTTGTAAGCCATGTCCATAAAGTTGAAAAAGTTGCTCAGTGAACACTGTTTAATGGTCTTTATCTTTGTTCACTTTTCCAGCTTTTTTGCTGCTGTTGAAGACTTTCTTGAAAAGGAAAAGGAAGGAAAAAGTAATCTTCGTTTCCATTTATAAACTTCAGTCAACAAAATGCCCTTCTAAAGTCTATATTTTCATATTTCCAGTTTTGTTGCCAAAAATATTATATAATTGTTTGACTGCGAGATGCCTATTTATTATTCTATTTGTTCCTCTATTCAATCGCCTGACTGCAACACACAGGCCTTATAGGGGTCCACTGCACACATGGAGTCAATCGCACTGGATACCTCATCTGCAGGTCTTCATCATTCATCCATCACATTCCCATCCATCCATCCATCACATCATCCTCATCACATCATCCTCATCAAATCATCACAATGACCAAATACTGTAATTAAGTCATTACCTCAGCTTAATGACATATCGATGAAAAGTAATGGATAAGTATGCACATGATTGCCTCTACCACCAGGTACCTAAGAGACAAGATGGACATGAAGGCTGATGAGGCGATCGAAGGTGCTCAATATCAATCAATTATCCCATTAAATAACTAATTAATGGGTTAACATAATTATTCAATTAGACATTTTTATTTAACTCAGATATTATTAATAGGTTCACGCCATTTTATATTCTCCAATTAACATCCTTCCTGCCTCTGACCGACCAGCATTCAGGAAAGCAAGAGGTCATCCCATCGAGAGATGCAACTACCTCCACAGCCTTAAACATCTGTATGTCTATGTATGTCTATATTTGTGCGTGTATGTCTATATTTGTGCGTGTGTGTCTATTTGCTTGCCTATATGTCATTTTTGTATGTTTTTGTATGCCTATTGTATGTGTATATGCCTATTTTTTTATATTCATATGTAAGCTATTTTTTAAATCCGTTACTTTGTCAATATATTTGTGTTTTTATAAGGGTAAAACTGTTCAATTTTTCAGGGGAGGTCGAAGGAGAACGTGAATATTGAATTTGTTTAGAGCGTCATTTTATGTATGCATTAATTGCATTGAGGCATTCATTTGTAACCGTTTATGACACTGTCCTACATCTTTGAAAAGCTGCTTTTTTATCTTTGTAAAAATTTTTGCTGACAATTATGTTCACATGAAAAAACTATTTCTAGTCATCCGTAATAAGTCAAAAATATGGATAAATATGCGTTTGTTGCAGTGGTTCATCGTGGTACATACAATTTAAAATCGTAAAAGTTTCCTATGACCGGCCTGAGCGCCACCCCACAACAAGTTTCAATCTGTGTCTCCTAAATGATGTTTTGCATCACACTTCAATTTGTCAAAAAGCTTTAAATAAATATATTTGATTAGTTGCTTGATTAATTCATTGATGTGATAATAAATAAATAGATTGACCACTACTGAAGGACTGCTAGTGATGACACTGCTGACCTGAACAGCGATCGCAGTGGTGGCAAGGTGCCGTCCGCCTGCAAGAGTTGGAGACGCACTGCACATCCCTACTCCTCCATGCCCCCTTCCTTCGGTCATCGAGAAAGAATTAAAAGTGATTATGAAAGAAATAATCATCGTATTAATGCTCATGATAGCGGTTATGCTAATAATATTGGTGGGGGCTTTGCCAGTTTGAGGCGTGCCAGTGACCTGTTGATGGGTCCTCATAATAGCAGTAACAGCAATTACGAGAGGGGCCGACTTTTCGGCTTCTATAATGAGCCAATTAGTGCCCCTCACAATTACCCACATGCCAATTTTAATTCTAATTTACCTGATATCAATCATTACCATAGAGACGGTTATAAATATAACGATAATCAATTCGATACGAGGAATTTTAATGATTTTAAACCTAGTTTTAATCATTTTAATCCTAGTTATAATCATTTTAATCCTAGTTTTAATCATTTCAACCATTTTAATAGCGGGAATTTTAGCTATACTCACAACAGTAACGAGAATAGGGCAAACTACAGACATGATGATCTGGCTGATGTTGATAACAGACAATATTTTGATGCACTCAATAAACCACCCTCATGAAGTGAATTTTCATTATGGATTTCTAATAATAAATATCTTGATGCAAAAGTTTCAGGAAGTTTATATTTTTTAGAAGAGTTTCAATAGCAAATAAATATTTGCCTTCTATCTTTTGTGTGTGAACATCAACCATTGTTGTCAAATTAGTTATTTCATAATAATGATGAAGTTTTTTTTTATTTATTGAGAGCCTACCTGAGACGAGGTTATTTTAGTAAATTTATTTATTATCTGCAATGTTTTTGTTGAAGTTGTATCGATGCATCTTGCCATCCTGGTTGTGTTTGTATTCGTAGTGCGTCGGGAACTGGTCTATGTTCACCCTGTTCAGTTGAACCACCCTGTCCAAATCCTTCTGCACAACCTCCTTTTTCAAATCCCATTTGCAAGTCTTTGCAAACATCTTGAAAGGCCCTGGTGATGCTATGGCAGAAGTGCTTTGGTCTTCAACTGGTGTGGCATTTGAGGGAGTGGTAGAAGTGGTCTTAGTGGTCGAGTCGTGGAGGGAGATGGATTCCATTTGAATGGACGCATCATCATCATCGTGAAGTGATGAGTTATCCACAGCGTGCACATTTCCCATCACCATCTCTCCGTTGCTGCACAGGACTAGGTGGGTGGAGTTGGAGAGGGTGGATGGCAGATTCGGAGGCAGTTTGAATGGCTGGATGTCCACCATATGTAGCACCTCCTGCAGCAGTTTGTTCACTTTCAAAGTGTTCTTTGCGAGTACTTGCTGGTTTATCTTTGGGTGCTGGTGTTGTTAATTTTTAATGAAAGATTATGAATTGATCTTAAAATTGAGTTCAATTTGTGATTCTAGTGTGCACAAAGCCAAGCTCTAGTGATAGAATCTATATAATAGATAGTTTTTGAAGATCACATAAAGCACAAACCTTTGCATCAAATCCAAAATGCTTCAAGATGTCTCTTTCCCACCATGGCCTGCCTTTGAGACTTTTTTTGAGAGTGATCAGGTGGATCATGTGTGCTTCCTTTGGTCCTTTTGATTCTGCACTCTCCTCAAACTCCCTTAAGTGTACGCTCCATTCAAGATTTTTGGGGCTCCGATCATATTTTATGAGACGCTTTTTCTTGTTGATGTAATGGTTGGTTAAGGCGGTTCGAGAAGGATTTATTTGCTGACATTTTGTAACGTTATTGAAAATGCCTACTTGTCTTCGGCACTGCAAATTTATACAATCTAGTATTTATTATATATTTTAAAAAACATAATAATATCAATTTAATGTTCATATTTGATGAATTCTTACCAAGGCAGAGAACATCCTTTGAAGGTTTTTAATTGACGGTCGATATTAACTGAAACAATAAAACTATTTAATAGTATTATTTTTCGAACTATTAACCATGAAAACATGTTTTTAATGCAAATTATTTAACCAAATAAAAATAAAATGATATATATTCACCTAATTTATTAATTTCATGAACCTAACAACATGATCTATTTAATTTTCTTATGAATACTACGTAGTTAGATAGATCTTGCTAAATAAGTTCTGTATCGCTGTTCAATTAACCTCCTCTAATAAAATAATAAATTTCTATAAATAATTTAAATTAACTTAAGGATTTTATATTCAGAATAGTTTTTTTTCTCAAAAAATCCGTTTAAAATATAATCCAATAGTATGACTGCGTTGGAAGGTGAAGTCGACTACGAAAGTCTACCCGTCAACTCTTCAATGACAACACACATGATAGCAGGCGCCTTTGCCGGCACCATGGAACACTGCGTCATGTACCCTTTCGACTTTGTTAAAGTACTCATTTTGCTTTTCCTTACACATTTTATTTTATATAGTATAATATAATATAATATTTAAAATTTCGTAATAATACCATCATATCATTCCATAGCTAAAATACAATTCAAAAATGTATAGTCTTTTAATTAATGTTTATCAATGAAAATATATTCTCAAATCTCACACCAGACTAGAATGCAAGTTTTACGACCAGATCCCAACGCCCAATACCGGAACCTCATACACGCTTTCTACAAAATAGTTTCCACAGAGGGTCCCCTGAGGACAGTGCGAGGAATCAACGCTACCCTCTACGGAGCAGGACCTGCCCATGCTCTCTACTTTGCTTCGTACGAAAAATTAAAAACACTCCTCAACAAACACACCACACAGAATGCCCTCACACCAGGTTGGTGGATATAGAAAATTAACTATATTAATATTTTCACAAATATTAACATCCATGAGCAATTTAAGGGTAATATTACTAGAAAAATTGTTTTTAGAGAATAATATAATTCTGGGACAAAAAGTCAATTATTACATCACAGCTGGTAGGGTTTCTCAAATAAGCAAACAAGATGCATTTAGATCCCATTGCATAATCTGGTGTGTCACACACACACACATTCAAGTAGACCAGACTGACTCCTGATAACATTGCTAGAAATCTTGATGCATTCATGTCTTATCTCTATGATTAACATTTTATTATTGTTATTATTTATTTTCATCTCTATGGTTACATGTAGACTTTCGTAAATAGAAGATATTGAATCTATGGTTTCAAATCAAATAGTTTAAACTGTCTTTTTAATGGTGATTCAAACTTCCTCAAAATATTCTCTGGACTTATTTTGGTATTTGGGCCTATTCTTGATACTATAATAGAATTCTATTAATATATAATTTTGCCTATTCTTGATACTATAATAGAATTCTATTAATATATAATTTTGCCTATTCCTGATACTATAATATAATACTATTAATATATAATTTTGCCTATTCTTGATACTATAATAGAATTCTATTAATATATAATTTTGCCTATTCCTGATACTATAATATAATACTATTAATATATAATTTTGCCTATTCTTGATACTATAATAGAATACTATTAATATATAATTTTGCCTATTCTTGATACTATAATAGAATACTATTAATATATAATTTTGCCTATTCCTGATACTATAATATAATACTATTAATATATAATTTTGCCTATTCTTGATACTATAATATAATACTATTAATATATAATTTTACCTATTCTTGATATTATAATATAATACTATTAATATATAATTTTGCCTATTCCTGATACTATAAATTATAGTCTATAACAGAATAATATTATTATATACTTTAAGGATATTTCTCAAAGTAAGGACCACTCCTTTGCAGGCATCGCGGGCATAGGAGCCACTTTCCTGCACGATGCCATCATGACTCCCGCAGAGGGTGCCTGTCATTATTATTTAATCTGTATTTATTATTAATAAATCATTATTATTAAATATTTCAATCTTTTAAGTTTCAAATGATTTTATAAGCATAAAATTGTTTGCCTTTTTCATAAACGTAACATGTCCTTCAATCCTCGATCACTGCCACAACCAACACCAAACAGTGGTGAAGCAGCGTATGCAGCTCTACAACAGCCCCTACAAGTCGTGTCTCGACTGCGCTCGCTGCATCAACCGCTCCGAGGGCTTCAGCGCCTTCTACCGCAGCTTCGTCATGCAACTCGTCATGAACATTCCCTTCCAGAGCATCCACTTCGTCGTCTACGAACTCTCGCAGGAGCACATCAACCCGCAGGGGGGCTACAACCCAGCCACGCACATCGTCTCGGGAGCCTTTGCAGGCGCCATCGCTGCAGGCGCAACAACTCCCTTCGACGTGTGCAAGACCCTCCTGAACACACAGGGTGGCTGCATGCTGGGCATGATGAGTGAGAAGGTGAACGTCAGGGGCATCGTCAACGCCATGGCGACCGTGTACGGGAGCAGTGGTTTCGGCGGCTTCTTCAAGGGCATGAGTGCTCGAGTGGTCTACCAAATGCCCTCCACCGGCCTCTCGTGGTCGGTTTATGAGTTCTTCAAGCACGTCCTCAAAAACAACAACGGCTGACACACACCATTCTATTAGCTAGAACGTGTATTTGTAAAGTTTAAATTATACCTTATAGGCTGCATTTGATTCTATTAGACGAAATAGCTTAGTGGAGTAGCACTGTGGTTCTTATTTCGGCAGCACAATGTTGGTTAATGATTGACAACATTGCTGCTGCAACAATCTAAAAAAGCGTTCATGTTGATCTCCAAGTGATAACACCGAAGCTAGTAGTGATTAGAATTTATTTATTTATCGTAAATTAATGTCGAGTTTGGTGTAATTGTGCACTGACTTATTTTCAATATAAGTTTCATTTTGTCATTCACTTATCCAGTCATCGTCATGTTGATTGGCGGAACAATCACTTAAAACAATTTAAACTTGAAATTCTTACTCTTTCGTTCATACCCCTCACTCAAACTATCTAGCTCCGCGTCTGCAATACGTACGCGTGAACTTTTATAAATAATATAAATTATGTAAAAAAAATATTAATTTTTTTATGCAATTGCTTTTTTGTATAATCTTAAAATATGAAAACAGGTTCTGGTATTTTGTCTCAATTTAATGAAAATAAAATTCAAAACAAATGTTTTGCATGACCTCATTAACTCCTTCATCAATGATCAGCTTGCTTGCTGAATTTAACTTCAAGATTTCAAACATCAACATATAATAAAAAAATTAATTTATAAGAAACGTAAATGAGAAAAATAAAAATCATAAAATACAATCATTTTAAAATTAAAATACTTTTATACTTTGAATTTTATACACTCCTGACTATATTTTTTTCCTGAAAAAACTCTTATGTACTTATGTAAAAAAAGCTTATGTTCTAAGCACAGTTTTATTTTCAACGTTATGTGATATGACGTTGGTTTCAAAAACGTCACTTTTAAGTTATAGCGACGGATTACTGATGAAAAGTTTTCTTTCTCAGTTTCTGCCGAATCACCCTCAATTAGAGGCTTTGCTGTATAACCACTGTAATAGTCCTGCAATATATTTTCTTTAAATGATAAAATAGTACTATGAGTCGAGGCGTGAGAATTCTTTATTAAAGGCGATGAAAAGGGAAGGGTTTATGGAAAGTTTATGCGTGTAAAGTTCGCGCACTAAAATGACTAGAACAGCAATTTTGAAATGATACATTTACAATGTTCAAGACATAATTCATTGTGAAACTTAATGAACTTATTGTCGCTGCAGAGTAAATAGATGTATGATAAATGAATAGATTGAGAATTTTAAAAATTGAATTTGAGTAATTTCAAAGAATTTTCAAGCAATAAGCAGTTTAATTCCTATCGAGCTAGCCTCTCTGAAGCGCCTTGAAGGGCTAAAAGTCGTTCAGAAGCGTGGTCAAGTAATTTGACTGCATAAAAGTTCAAATGAATTACTTGAAAAGTTGTTCAAATTTCAAACCACGTTTCATGAATAATACCTAAGTGAAGAATGGATGGGTAACTGAATGGAAAGCTGAAGAAGTCTCGAAAGGAACAATGGAATGGACAAGTTGCTAATGGCAAACCAATCTAATTAACTCATTAGATCTGATGGACGATATAGCGTATCACTTTAGAGAGAAGGAAAAGTAATAAATAATGTTAAATAATTTTAACGCGTCATTAGAACAGAACTTGTTACTAGCTTGAACGCCAAGTTATTACACTGATGTGAATTGGAATCTTGGATATGCAGTTGGACATCGTCTATAGCGTCCATGATTGGTCAATAGAAACTTTCTTGGTTCATGTTTTAAGGGGAGAATCTAAATCATGAGCATTTTCCAAATAATAAATACTTTTCAAGTAAAAGTGAAGTCTAATAATTTAATTTTACAAATGCCTAACTCAATTTTCAAACAAAAAAATGTATTTACAACGAAATATTTTGGTTAATTAGTTCTTATAAGTGATTAATGAGTTGTTTAATGGCGCGTATCCACCTGGCTTTATCCTCCTGGCTGCTGCACAACCAATGATGCTGCTTTCCACTCGTTTGCTCCAGCAGCGCAAAGCCGTGAGGAACACTTACCAGCCTATTACCGATTTCTGTTAAAATATTTTTTTCTAAATGACATTTTATAGTTATGTATAATCAAGTGAAATAAAAAAATAATTTAGATGTCTGTAATTTTTCTGATTCACGCTAATTTAATAAGATTCATTTTTTTTAATATGTGAAAATCATCCGACAAAAAAATGGCTGAATGGAGGCAACCTTTGAGAAGGCTTTCTTGCATTTTGAGGCCTTGCATCATCACGTGCTCCTTGTAGATCAGTGTGTTCCTGCGGATGAGGTCCTGCCGAAAGTCAGGTTCCAAAATAAATTCAAAACTTGTGAGCTATTCAGAAGCTTTTAAATTTTGATGCTTAAGATGGAGAAGTGGAAATGCGAAGTTTCAATGTGAGCACCTTCTTGCACACGACCAGCTGCTCTCTGAACAAGAAACAAACCCGCTGATGCTGCCAACCCCTGCTACTCAACTGAAGGACCAATATGTTCGCACAATTCCACATATTTTTGGGTAAAACTTGATATAATGAAATATAACTAAATGACTAAAAATTTGGTGTAATATATGATATAATGCAATATAAGCGAATGCATGTGAGAATGGCTGAAATAAGGTTAGGCCTCAGATTTGCTGGGCACCTTGATTAGTTTGCCAGTGTGGGTGAGCGTGTGACTAAGATGACTCAGCTCCGGACCCTGTTGTTTTGTTTTTGGTGTTGATGCTGTTGTGTTTTTGTTTGTTGTTGTTGTTGACGTTGTTGTCGTTTTTGTATTTTGTTGTTGTTTCAAGATGGTTCAGATGGATGGTGTAGGGTGGATGGTGGATGTATGATGGATGGTGGTTTAGGAGGGATGGTGGATGTATGATGGATGGTGTAGGGTGGATGTATGATGGATGGTTTAGGATGGATGGTAGTTTAGGGTGGATGTATGATGGATGGTGTAGGATGGATGATGGAGGGTGGATGTATGATGGATAGTGGTTTAGGGGGAATGGTGGCTGTATGATGGAGGGTGTAGGGTGGATGATGGATGGCGTAATTAGTGGATCATAGATGTTGTTGTTGTAGTCGGAAGATTACGTGCAAGAAAAAAAGCCATAAATAATAATATTAATTAAGAAAAAAACATTTATTAATGACCTTCCATCCAACGATTTTTCCGAACTTATGCAGGTCTGCCTTCAGCTCCTGATCATAGTAAGAATTATGTAAAAACTTATCAGCAATCAATTTGAATGAGTGAAATTTTTGAATGTAGAGCTATATAAATTCATGTTATTTATTATATTGAGAGAAAATGCTTACACGTTTTTACACTATCAAAAATATTCACAAATGTATGCGAATAAACCTCTTGGCAATCTCTCATGTTTTATAAAGGCTCCAGAATAACTATTACTACTTCTAGTACGAGCACTGACACTCCATTCCTACTAAGTTGACCTTCAAGTTCTTGATCTCGTTGATCTTCGTTGCCAGTGACATCATCAGGTCAATTGCCAGCTGATGATGATGATGATGATGATGATGATTAGAAGGATAATTGGATAGGTTTCATTTTTTAAATAAATATTAACAGAAGGCTAAAGAAGTAATTTTAACATTTGTGTGCATTTATGCAAATCACGCAAATACTAACTGGTTTGACTGAAAATGTGAGCGATGTAATTATGGGTCGTTATTAAAACACAAGAGCTCGCAAGTATGCAACAACACTTTTAATGACACGAGCTGAGTTTCAATGAACCTTGATGTTGGGGTGGTCGTGGTGGTGGGAAGGGGTGCACCTGTGAGACATTGTGTCATAAATAACCAACACGCACGAAAATTAAGTGTCACGTATGTTATCAATGATGACAACTAAAAGAAGCTCTGCAAACAAAAAACTTTCTACTTTATCTACAAAAACAACTTATCAACATTATTTAGTGGTAGCTAGATTTGCGAGAATTACAATTACAAACGGTGATCGACCTGTAGAGCTGCTTGAGCTGTAGTGGGTACTTGCAGATCTTTTGAACGGGAGTGAGTAGGAAAGCCTGCAGGGGAAGCTCGATCATGGCCCTCTCCTTGCGACACTTCTGTGCGTGTGCGTGTGCAGGTGCAGTGCTGGTGCTCGTCGTATAATGAATCCATGGAAGGATGAAGAAATTCTAGATACTAGGTGCATAAATAATTAATAATAATAAAGTTTTTTTCCAAAAAAATTAAAGTTTTGCTAGAAACTTGGTGAAGTTTGATTAATTTTATGAAAGATCAAAGATTGAGTGAGGAAGAAACGTTAATGAGACAATGGCTTAGCGGTGAGAAGAGATTAAGTGCTGAAATTGGAAGTGTCTTGAGTGATTAATGAACTTCTGAAAGAAAAATACCCTAACCCTAACCCACCCTCCACTCCCTGGTTCCCACTACGACCTCCACCTTGACCCCATCACGATTCCACACCCCTTCACCATGACCCCCACTACCACAAAAACACCCTCTTCTCCCCCCATCACTACCTCTCCCCCTCCATCCCGACCTCCCCCTCCCCCATTCACGACCTCCCCCTCCCCCCATCACGACCTCCCCCTCCCCCTCCTCCCATCACGACCTCCTCCTCCTCCCATCACTACCCCCCCTCCTCCTATCATTTCAAGAACCATGCACCACCTCAAAGAAGGTTCTGTACTTGTGGGCGCTGTTGATGCTGGCGAGGCACTCAGAGGAGGCCTGGTTGTTGAGGCAGTACTCACTGTACACCTCGAACCTCCTGTGCTGCACGCCAGAAGATGCAGTAGTATTGCATTATTGTACTGGGTATTATACTGTGTTATTATTGTGGTTTGTACTGTATTGTTACTGAGGTTTGTACTGTATTGTTCCTGAGTATTATACTGTATTATATAAATATTATACTAAGTCAAGATGCAGGCCGCAATAGATGGATGAGTGGATGGATGGATGATTGGATGAATGGACGATGAATGGATGGAAGCGTTGAGTGGAGAAGAGACAAATGAAAAAAGAAATTTACGAGCTTATTAATTTGTGACCGAGATGCATTTGTTAATACCGCTAGAATGTTGCAAATTATTATCAATAAAAAAATCTCTGATGCATAAAAGCATCATACAAATGTATTATGTGTTATATCATACCAACAAGCCGGAACCCCGTACAAATCCCTGGGTACGCGTGTATGATAAAACGTGCCTTCAAAATGTACCCTCAGATCTCCAGCTATCTTAAAAACAATCTCAATCAAAGAATCAAACAAAAATAATTCTTTTTCGTGTAACACCATAGCTTTCAATCGAATTATTCAATTATTAATTCAAAAAGACATCTTCTGAACAAGTGTTCGATATAATTATATTCCAAATTTATTTATGCCATTCCTTTTTACCGTTTTTTACTTATTTAACAAAAATTAATAATTGAAGCTTAATAAAAACTATTGGTATTCTATCTACTGAGTCATCCCTTAAAAAATCTATATAATTCAAAAAGAACAATATTTTTTTCATTAAAAACAACATTAAAAATGTATTAAAAATAAATCAATAATGAAAAAAATAGACAATAGAGAACAGCGACCAAAACATCCTGATAAGTCTAAGTGATTTAGGTCATCTGCGATCCCGGAAGTGCCATTGATTTGACTTAATCAGGTCAACTCTTGTAAAGACTTCCCAGTTGTTTTCCTCCTCATCACTCATTCAACCACTTTGAAAAAGTAAAAGTCGTTAAAAGCGAATGCAACTTCGCAGTAAGTGTGTCGAAACAATGAAACCTTGGACATATTTTTTAGGAGTTTTATTGAAAAATTGTATGCAATGCTGGAATTTATTAAAAATAAAATAATTTTTAAACTCTCCAATCTTAAAATCGGAAGTTTTGTTAAGAATATCACCCACTGAAACAAACTGAAACTTTCCACTCCTCCCACCAACATTCCGCACGAAGACCGCTCCGAGACACGCCTGATCAGGTCCCTTGTCAGCGAGACAGGCTTGCAATTGAGCCAGGAACTCTCGCGAGAATCTCCGCACTTGTTCAATGTTCCCAAAAACCTGTTGTTTCGAGGGTCATAAAATTGTTGTTTGCGTTCATTTACACTAGCTATTTAGTTTGTTAATATTAAATATTTATACTAAATGAGTCTTTTCAAGTTAGTTAAATCGTCAAACTAAGAAAACAATTTTTTTTCTTCATTTTTCATTTTTTAATAAATATTTTCAGTTTTAAAATATATAAAAACAAACGCGAAAATTATTTGTAGCTTAAACTGATTCATTCCATTGGAATCATGAGAATGAAGTTATGATTTGAAAAAACTGAAAACCTAAAATTTACGGGCACCTTTTTGATGTCGACGTCGCTCAGGACATTGAAACTTCTGTACAGAAAGCCCTGCATCAGGTGAATAATTGATGGATGCGTTGGTTTGTGTGGGGAAGGTCCATTTGTAGTCATGCGGGTACTTGTTCTCCAAATAATTCAGATCGAACGTTTAGAGCTTGCTTATAACTAACCTTTGAATAAATATTGTTTTTGAGGGGTTTTAAACATATGTTTGCTAGCCTAATTTTCGTTAGCTTGAACTTGTAAGATTCGTCGGCTTTTAGTCTCAGCTGAAAATGTCTCAGAGAGTACGTTTGTGCAATAACAACACGAAGTTAGTGTGGAGATTTTATTTAATTGGTTTGACTAAAGTGTAGTTGAAAAAACTTCACTTTGAAAGCAACTTTCGAGTTGTATTTATAACTAGAGTATGTAAGCGAGAACAAGTGCTGTGTGCCTGGGCTGTCATGGCGAACAGTCTGTCTCATCTCTTGTCCTCAAACTGACTGCAGCCTTTTGTAAATGCGGAATGATTTAGCTAATCCCTGAAGACGAACCTTTCCGCTGAATCTTGCGATAGAAAAATCTCAATGAAAACTATGAAGTCCTAAATTTTTTTCCACCAATTTATGTAAAATCCTTTTCTTTAAATTAAATTTTTTTCTTCCATTTTCTTTATCTACAAGCTTTTTTCCAGCGGACAAGATAGATATCCTTTTATGAAGCTATTTTTAACTTTTTGTTAATAATATATTTAATTATCATTTATAATATATTTTAATGACATTTAATTCATGATCTTCTCGCTCGAAATCGTTAATGAACGATTGGCATCTCATCTGCATCACACTGAGCTTTATTACCGCAAATTTAAAATTATGAATATATTTCTTCGTTTTTCATTGACTATTGTCCCGTTTATTTTTTTCGTCAGACATGCCATATTTTCGCAAATTTGTTTTCTTCTTTTTTCATGCCAGAATGCATTAATACTTAATTGATTGATTGATTGATTGAAATTTAATGTTTTCACTTTGTGTTCGCTTTAATATTTGTATTTTTTTTTAAATATGTAAGAAAAAGCTAAAAAATATTTTAATTTTTCAATAGTCTCTAGTTACAGAAAAAATGCTTCGCTGGATTTAATGTTCGTATCGATTGACACCTCCACAATCTACCCATCCATTCTCGCGCCAACAAACCTCCACTATATTATCCACGTTGGTGACGTAGTCCTGTTCAGCCTTCAAAATGTCCAGCACAATCCTTCCACTTGGTGTGCTGGAGGCTTCCGAAAGACTGCATCTGTCTTCGTTGGGACAACTATATTTAGTACCTTTGGTGACATGGTTGTTGTTGTTGTTGTTGTTGTTGTTGTTGTTGTTGTTGTTGTTGTTGTTGTTGTTGTTGTTGTTATAATCGGTGTCCTCATCTTCGCCATCATCACTCTCATCCAGGTACTTGAGGTCGTTGTCGTTGATGTGGTTCGGTTCGGATGTGAAGGAGCGCAGAGGTGTCTGGAAGAGGAGGTCGTCTGCGTAGTCGTCATGGAGATCGGCGATGGGCGGGTTGGAGGGGTTGAGGTTGAAACTCAAGTGGTGCCGGTCATACTTGCGATATTTACTGAGTGAAATTGGTCGAGGGAAGGTGTCGTATTCGAAGTAGTTCGCTTCGTTCTCGAGACTCATGCTGCTGCTGGTGTCGTCTGTCGCTTCGCTGTTTGAGCGGGAAAACCTGACGAAATGAGGTTTGAAGAGGCTGAAGAGACTGGCGAGGGACTGTCTGTTTCGCTGAGGTGTGCTGGGAGAGATCGAAGGAAGGGGAGAGACTGTTTTGTTGGGGCAATGGTTGAGGCTTTTGACACTTTTGCTCAGATCTGGTTTGAAGAGTTTGAAAGGTTTCCGCATTTTTACAACTTGAGGCGGGGTGGATGATGAAGAAGTAGATAGATTCAACGATAATGTGTGCATGATTCTTGTATATTTCCTATTTTGCTTGAGCTCATGCAATAACGGATCCATGTAGTCCACTTCGAATAATTCTTTGGGATCCTCAAGTTTAAGATGGCGTTTGTAATTCCTGCAAGTATTTACGACGCGATCACATGAAATAGCAGGCTTTGCGATGAAATCGGAGTTGTAATCGATAAAATGTTCTAAAGCGAAATCTTGCAGTTGAGTGGGGTCAAGTTGTGAAATCTTCAAAATGGTCTTGATGTAATCCTGCTCTGTAAGGTGACTGAAGTCATTTAAGAAGGCGATAATATTACTGTAAACTTCCTTGAATTCTGAACTTTCATTTAAGAGCTTGTTGAAAAATTCTGAAATTTGCTTTTGTGTGTCTTGTTGTTTCTTTTCTTTTTCCGAAATAGATGGTTTTGGTGAATCTTTCGGGAGTTGCTTCTCTTGCGCTGTTTGCATGGCTGAACTTTTAGCTCTAACTCTTCTCAAGGAATCCTCACTTAGCCTAGTAAACACATCCACTTTTTTACTGCTTCTTCCTTTCTCCATCATTTTAGAGTTTTCTCCAATTGTTGAAGCAGTGAAAACTTTTTCACTCAAATGGACGTCATTTGCCTTTATTGATGCCACTTGCCTGCTCACAACCTTTGCCTTATCATAGCCACTGGAGCAGTTGTCATGGCGACTGGTAACTAGGTTTGTGTAGGTAGTTTGACGAAAAGTTTTTCTCCTGAAGCAAAGATCCCATCCTTTCGAGCACGCATTCAATGGACTGCACTCTTGGGTCTTTCCCAGCCACTTGCCCTCCATCTTACTGCAACTTACACCCTTTCCAACAAACTCATACCTCACTTCCACTGATTTTTCCATTTTTAAAGCATTTTAATATGCAAAACAATAAAATGAATCTCATAATAGAAAGAAACCATGAAACAACTTTCAAGGATTCAACAAGAGCCTTTTCTCTTCTTGCATAATCTCTTATGTGCTCCACAGTGTAAACAAACCGGTTCCAGTGTGCTATAAAATTATTTATCTTTCAATTATTTTTATCAACGTATTTTAATGTTAAATATTTTTAATAACTAAATAATTATAAGCTGTTAAAACATATAAATATATTCATTCACAATAATAGTACGCGCTTTATCAACCATTTTCCTTTTATATTTACTTTGCTTGCCCGACAGTCTTTGTTCGCTCCTAATATTTAAGCTGTAGTTTCATTTTTAGCGCCATTTAAAATGTCTGAAGAAAAAAAGGTAAGAGTTCACTATTTTTTAAAATATTTATTTTGTTTTTCAAATCTCTTATTTCAAAATAATCAAATTTAATGGCGTTCGCACACAGACCGAGGAACACATCAACCTTAAAGTTACGGGCCAAGATGGAAGTGTGGTTCATTTCAAGATCAAGAAAAATACACCTCTTAGAAAATTAATGACGGCTTATTGCGAAAGAACGGTATGAATTTTGTTCACGTGAAGCTAAAATGCCGGCTAACTAAATTTACTTTTTCAGGGAGTTAAAATGGGTTCCATGAGATTCCGCTTTGATGGACAGCCAATAAATGAGGCTGACACTCCGTCACAGGTTTTTTCGTTTAAAATTTGTAAAAAAAAATAATAACGTAAATATTAAATATACGTTTAAATTTGTAATTTTATTATTTTGCACATTTTTGCATATTTCCTATCAATTAAATTTCCACAGCTCGACATGGATGATGGTGATGCTATAGACGTATTCCAGCAACAAACCGGAGGAAATGCTTGAGTATGGCTGGTCGAGGGGTGTATAATAAGTGAAACTGAACTGATTTATATCCATTTTCATGCTTTCCTCCATTTAATATGAGCAGATAGACATGTTCATTTAAAGAGACATTGCTTAAACGAATTTTGAGATAATTACTCTTAAGATATATCTAATGTCTGTTGGATTGGTTACTACTCAATAAATTTATTTTATTGTACCAAATTTCATGTCTTATATTGTACTAAATTTTATTGTGTAGTGATTGGTGTTGAATAAACTAGATTTAATGGGCTAGTACAACTCTTTGCAATATATAAAAGAGTATAAAATACGTGCAAGTCTGGAAAACTCTCAACTTCAGAAATGCAATGGCTATTTGAGAACTTTCGATGCCAACTCTTCTCGTCTCGGCTATCAGTAGCTAGTAAGAGCGTAATATAAATACATTTTATTGATTGGTTGAGTAAAGAATCTGCGTCTTATAGCATCATATAACACTTATATCATCGCTGTTTACAATAGCAACTAGATCCATTTTGTTACTAACTAGATGCCAAAAAATGTGGCTTTGAGACAAATTTAAGTGTACTCAAGACACATAATCTTAAAAGCCTAAAAAAATAGATTGATATTTAATATTGCTTTTTGAAAGTAAATAATTTAACTAATTTTCTTGTAACAAAGTATTTTCAGCATTATGTTTACGCCACCATAAAAATACAATTTATTTTACGTCGTTGTAATCTGATTATTTAATAAGTAATAAAAACTAATTTCATTAAATAGAAAACTAAAAATCTTAGAATGACAAGCATTTTACTGAAATACTAAACAATGAGACACATTTTATTAACGGCTAATCATTAGCCTGTGATAGATGACTCTATTTCCATTAGCCGCTAATGGAAATAGAGTCATCTATCACAGGCAATGTTATTGGCAGTCTCACGAAAGATCGAAGGGTTCAAAGCATTTAGCGACGCAGAATTAAGAATATTTTGCCACTTTAAAATAGTTTTTCAATGTTTTAGTAGAACTTCAACCCTTAGATGTTGCTAAACTGGGTGAGAAGTGGTGCGATGTTGTTGTTATTGTTGTTGGTAGAGCTGACATTGGTGTTGCTCTTATTCTTGGTGTTGTTGTTGTTGTTTCTGCGTACTTTGAGTTGGTATTCCCTCTGCAGCGACTCTAGCTTCTTCTGCAACTGCTGCTTCAGCAACAACAACTCCCTGTTCCTCAGGTTGATGGGCTCCTGTGTGGAGTGCAAATGCATTTGTGCATTATGGTTGGTGAATTGGTGAATTGTGGTTGGTGCATTTGGAACATTGACCCTTGCATGCATGCATTGTCGATTTAAAATCAACGAATTCATTCTTGAATGTGTGCATTGATGCTTTACAATGCACAGATCAATCTTTGTATTTATTCATGCATTCATTCATCCTCGCATGCATGCATGCATTCACCAACCTGAGACTTCATCTGCGGGTTCCAGCGAAGGTAGTAGCTGTTCCAGAGCCTTAGTCGCCGCAGTGAAGCGACCACCAACAGGACGTGTTTGTGGCTGACTTGTTGGCAGTAGAGGGGGTTTGTGAAGTCGTCAGACTGCGAGTTGATGTAAGACCAGAGAGAGACCGTTTGTTCACGAACCTTCTGTGAGGGGAGGGGGATGGATCGAGTGATTTGTTGGTTGTGATGATTGTGATGATGCATGCAATGGGATGGAAGATGCTTTGTGTGATATTTGATTACTGGCCAAGCACCACATCCAACCAAAACTACAACTCCAAAAGCCACCACCACAACCGCACTACTCCCACTGATACCACTCCCATCATTATCATCACAACCACAACCGCTGATACCACTCCCATCATCATCATCACCACCACAGCAGTCCTTGACCTCATTCTTGCGCTGCAGTTCGGAATTGCCAAAAAAGGTGCCAAAGAGACAGCTGTAGAGGTGGTCGAGGATCGTTATCAAGAACAACTCGTTGAACTCGAAGGCGTTT